>JAQQSW010001309.1:0-19610 GCA_028646575.1 Pseudocheirus occidentalis
TGATTGATTGAATCTTTAGCTGGATTGATTAAAACTTTAAATGTGAAGCTGATTTCTCCCTTAGGGAAACCAGGTGATTTTTCTCTTGTTCCTTGTTCCTTTCTGTAATAAGATATAATATTGAGACTTTCCTTGTTCTAAATATTGTATATGATATTGTAAATTGTTGATACTGTGAACATTGTACTGAATCTTGATTTGTAATGGAATAAACAGAGTGTTCACTAATACTGTGATGGAAGATTGAAAAATCCTATATTTTCCTTTCTATGACATTATTAATGTCATTTTAGTATGTAATTCTATTTCCATGTAGTCATTTCTAACCCATACAATTTGTTTTGCTTTCTGCTATCCCAAATCTTGGGTGAGAGAAACCAAAAAACAAAAAGAATTTTGGTAGTTCCCAGCAAGGTCAGTATGCATCCTACATTTGGAAACAGTCCCTGTGATACAGATAGAAATTAAAAATAGGAAGCCACTAGTGTGAGATGAAAATGGAAATTCAGCCTGATTGGAAACTTGAGAATATTGGTGTTGTATTTTATTTGTTTCATGTACAATCAGAAGATTTGCACTGTTAATGTACTTGTCATTCCTTTTAGCATCTGAAAATATTCACTGAATGGGATTTTCTTCCTTAATGGACGCAGAACATTGTCCACAACTGTATGGGCTATACCAAGCACTACTCAAATGTCATCTTTTTGGACAAAAAAGACAGAGAAAGCTGAAATATTAGTGCTCAATGGAACCAGAAAGGAAACCATTTTGAGCTCTTGCAATATGTTTAACAATTATCTCCTTAGAAGCTGATTAAAACATCTTCTATAATTCATTGCTTATTTTAGGAAAAGTTGTTTATATAAGTATAACACCTCAATTAAAGATGTTTGCAAGAATCCAGACTGACAGAGGCCACCCTACCTTTCTCATATCCTTGAAATCAAAGACAGATGAGCAGATTAGAAAATTTCTGTCCTCTATCCTGGAACACAAAAAAAAAATACCACAAGGTCAGCATCTCACTGGCTGTGAACCCTGCATAACTATGGATTTTCTGTGTGCAATAAATACTTGAGCAAAGAGCTTATATTTATAAGCATACTTTCTCATAGACATTCTTTTTTTTAAGTGCCAAAGATATTTCTCTTGTCCTTAGCTTATAAGTATGGCCAAAATGAAACATTTTACTCATATGCTGTAAAATGGAAAGAATAGCTTTTCATTCCATGACACCATGATATATCATTTTTTCCTATAGTTCCTTTTTTAACCATTGTTAATACTTACTTTAATCACTTTGCATCTCAAATTCTCTGCTCACTTCCACTTCTTTTTAGTTAAGGCTTAAATTCATCTCTTTAGCTTAAAGTCTGTTTTTGTTGTGCTTTTTTTTTTCATCAGTGGTTAAGCTTAGATTTCAAGGTTATTTTATTTTGGTTTTCAATCCTATCTCCATTGCTTCTCACAATCTCATGTTCCAATTTTTTCTTTGATTTCTCAAAAATTAGTGGTCAGAAATGATTTTGAATGACTTACCTTGAGGAATGCATTTTTATTCTTTGCCTGGACTACTTGTCATATGATTCTTTAATTCTGACATTTGACCACAATATTTATGTAGGAGATAAATGTGTGGTTTTTCTATATTGGTGTGGCTTTGGATTTTGGTGAACTAGGCAATTTCCTGTATGATTTCTATCATATTCATGTTTTCATTTTAAATTCAATTAAAATATTCTGGAACATGCACAATAACCTTAAGATGCTCTTTTATTTTTTTAATTGCATCTTGTGTTCCAATTCAATTTCCTTTTCTTTTAACTACCTCAATTCTTTTTTAATTTTTCTTTAGTATTTTTTTCTCTCCAAGCCTGAGAATTTTCTTTTTCAGAAAATCTGTTTTAGAGTTTCTCTGCCATTTATTCTACATTTTCTGTGATTTGTCTTTATTTTTCATTGATAGTTACATTCCTTATTTGTTTTTCTTTTTGTGTTTTATTCTTCTGAACCATTCTCACATCTTCTGAAGTTGTCCAATTGTAATTACTAGTGTGTCTCATAGAAAGTAATATAATACTTTTCTATTCTTTTTGTGGGGGTTGAGTAATTTTCTTTTTTTTAGTAATGATAATTAAGTATATTGTGTCCCTTTCCAAAATGTTATTCATTTTGCCTATTTTGACAGTTTATTTTTTATAAAACTCTTTGTGTATTCATATGTATTATTGCATGCCCTTTCTGTTCTATTTCATAATCAGCAGTGTTATAAGGCCACAATCACATTGGTAGTCACCAATTTTCCTGTCCTGGCCCCAAGAATTTGTAAACTTCAAGGGCTTCAATCTCAATTTTGTGTAGTGGGCTGGGCCTGGTACATGCTCATCCTGACTGAGACTATTAATGTAACCTTTTGTACATTTTTTTCCTTGCTGATGTTAACGTGTCATTTCTTTCTCTTATTATTATTATTTTTTATTGGTACATTGCTTATGGTGTTGATGATGACTTGAAATTTGAGGCAACTTTTCACTCTCCTATCTTACCAGACATCTTCCAGAACATTTTATTTAAACACCCACACCCACACCCACACCCACCCACCACCACCCCTCACACCCCACATACACACACAGACACTGTTTTAATGGATATCCTCTACTTTTTTCACTGCCTGTATTTCCTAATTACTAAATGAATGCTCATGTGAAAGGCACATAACTTTTCTCAATTTTAATTTCCTCACCTATTTAATGGGAGTAATAATAACATCTGATCTCCAGGGCTGGTATAGTGATCAATTTAAAAAGCATAGTTAAAATTATCTGAAAGCCTGAAGGATCAATGTTAACACTAAAGTAGATGATCATATTATTATGGTGAGGATGATTGTAGCTGTTGATGAGTGAATCAAAAGGGTAGAGGCTTCATTCATTTAGAGTTGATGCAGGTGACCAGGAAAATAGACTAAGATATAATTGCCGGAAAGGATGGTTGAATGTGGCAAAAGCAAAGACAAAAACCTTTAATACTGCAAAATAAATGAGGTCTCTGAAAATGTCTGTAATAATCAAAGTATTATGGAAAAAGTACTTCTCTGAGTATGGTTTCTCTTCCAGAATGAATTTAGATCAACATTGTAAATTTGAGAACCAGAAGGTGCTCAACTTGGCAGGAGCGAAGAAGTCTACAACTACAATAAATCACTCCCAAGAGACTCATAGTCATATTCATCACAGACTGTTAAGCATGTACGGAGGCCCTGAAGCTTAAGTGGCAGACTTCACGTTGCACAAGCGAAGTCATTGAGAGTGCCGGGAAGATTATGCCATACGTATCAATGTCGCACAATGGCAAACTTTGTCCATTCCTCTGAGTTTTAGAATTTCAGAAGATATGGAGCTTGAAAATTAGTCCGTGGATTACCCAAGAATTCAGAAGTATGTGGTCTACCACCTAACTACAGCTTAAGTTAAGGAGACTTCATAAAGGATTACTGAATAATATAACTAAAATGCAGTTCTAAAGATTAAAAAAAAGGTACTGCATAATTTCTAGGTCTCAAAAAAAAGTATTGAAAGATAGTGAAAGGGAAGCTAGATGGCAGAGTGAATAGAGCATCAGCCCTGGAGTCAGGAGGATCCAAGTTCAAATCCGACCTCAAACACTTACTAGCCATGTGACCTTGGGCAAGTCGCTTAACCCAAATGGCCTTGCCCACCCTCCTCCAAAAAGTGAAAAAAAAATAGTGAAGACCTTGTAAAGACAGCACTCAATAATCATCATTGCCTTTAGAATAGTTATCTAGATTCTGTTAAACAAGAGAACAATGCATATAGAAACTTGATAAGTCATGATCCAAGAAAGTTCCATCCAATGATTTCAAATATACAGTTGGTAGCAAATGAAGACATATCTGGATAATTTGGAGGAAGGAACTACACTGTTGGTGCTCTCTTGAAGTATTCAGCAAACCCAAACAAAAACCTATTCCCTAGGGCAGCTAGATGGCAGAGTTGATTGTCAAGCTTAAAGTCAGGAAGACCTGAGTTCAAATCCAGCAGGTCACTTAATCATGTTTAACTCAGATTCCTTATATTATTAGTAATACAATTTTGGAGACAAGTCAGGGGCAGCTAGTTAGCACAGTGAATAGGGTGCCAGGCCTGGAGTCAGTCTGATTTTCCTGAATACAAAACTGGCATCAAGGCTAGCACTGCGACCCTGGGCAAGTCACTTAACCCTTTTTGCTTCAATTTCATCATCTGTAAAATGAGCTGGAGAAGAAAATGACAAACTATTCCATCCTCTTTCCTAAGAAAACCCTAAATGGGGTGATGAAGATTTGTACACAACAAAAAAGACTTAATAACAAAGCAACAAAGAGATAAATAAACAAGTCAATACAGGTTTAAGAACTTAGCCAATTAAAAAAAGGCCAATCAGAAATCAGATTGGAATCTAGGTCCTCTTTATTTCAAATCCACCATTCATTCACTATGCCATACTGATTCTCAGAGTCTCCTATATAATACCATTAAATCCTTTATAGGTTATTTATACCTTATCGTTAAAAGTTTAATCAACTGTTTCCCTCTGGAGATCATCTAAGATCATCTATCCTAAGTAAATGAGTCTTTTGATGGGGTTAAGAAGGAAAACAAGGTGAAGTGAAACACTGAGACCTGGTTCATTGCCCAGGAATGAGGCTCTGTTGTGGCACTGTCTTGACTACCAGAAGTCAGCATTAGAGCAGTAGACACCTGGATGTTCTGAAAAGGGAAAGGTGGTGCCAAAAGGCCTGGATGTGTATAAGACAAACTTGCCTATTTTGTAGTTTTGCCTAAGCATGGTATGGCCTGGTAGTTATAAAAGAAAATAATCTTGGATCAGGTCACTTAGCCAAGAATAGCAAACTAGTTAGGTAATGATTATAATGGGCTTTACTTTCTGGCATTTGTTCTGTCCTTTGTGATCAAGTACTCATTCCTCTAAGGTATAATGTTTGGGAGTAATATTGATGAATTTCTAGACCTAGTGTAGATTTTTTATATCTATTTTAGCTTAAAGATACATAATGAAATTAAATATATAATTTTTAAAATTATAAAATTCAAGTACTGAATAATCAAAGTTAGCTTTCCGGACCCCAGCAATTTTCCCAAGGGAGAAATTTACCAGATTTAATTGGCCATGTTTAAAAGAGAAACCATATTTGTGCACATATTCACATCAAAAAGCACATAAGAAAGGTTAAAAGCATTAGATGTAGGTACACTATTTTCTATTTTGTATCCAGCTTCCCCTCTTCCCTTCCCTCTATCTACTCTCCTTCCTCTCTAGCAAGATAAAGTCACTGGGGCTCAAATTTATATTAATTTGTTCTGTGTGTCATATACAGATATATTTATGACACTGATCAATGACAAACCAGCTAAAGGTTGTGAAGCATAATGCTTTCACACCATAGTATTGAACCAGGGCTACCAAGAGAAAAGAGATGAATGATTTCTATATCAAGTTTAAAAAAAGGAATGCTAGACGCCTCTAGGTTGTCAGCAACTGCAGCTTTATCACCTTCACAAAGTCACACTGAGGACGTGTTTCTCTCTGTGCCCTCTAATGATTAGAATTAGGAAGAAAATTGAAACTGCTATTCTTGAAACCCGCATTAAACTTTCCTTACCAAGGGTGCTGCCTTTCCTTAACATTGCATGGTGTAGGGAGAGCTCACAGTGAAGAGACCAACAACTCTGAAATATGCTAGATTTTAGCACTTCTAAAAACTGGGGTTTGCAAAACCATTGTACATTTGCTCCCATGTACTTTAAGCATAATACTATGGATGGATTGGGATCTTTCATTTAGACCCCCATTTTAATATACTGTAAATGTAAACTTATGTGAACTGGAAACTTAACCTTGAAACCTTGAAATCAGCTTTTCTATGTTATGATTTGATTATTAAGCTACATTGACCTCTACTACCATGATACAAAGTTCCTATTTTTACTCCAGAATATGAATGATGTTGGGAGGGAGACAAACAACCTGTGTATAGTGTATACATACAATGAAAATTAATTAACATTATTTATATTGTAAACTGCACACTGCTCTTTATTTGTTTTTTGGGAGGGGAACTAGCCATGAATTCAGGAAGACCTGAATTCAATCTTACCTCTATCACATATTGACTAGATGACCTTTGTCAAGTCCACTTAATATCTCAGAGTCTCAAATAATTTAGAGACAGTAAGGTCTAGAACTGGTGTACATGTGCATTCTTAAAATAAGTTTTATCATCAGTAATACTATATGTCAATGAAATCACACACACAGACTTTTTTAAAAAGTATAATAAAAATTGGAGAAAATCACTGAATCACCAAATTTTAGAGTTGGAAAGAAAATTAGAGGTTATCAAATCCAATACCTATCTGAAGTATGAAGTCTCTTTCTACATTCCTTGGCAAGCAGTAGCTTACCTAGACATCGCTGAATAGTTGCTTCATCTGTGTAATAGGAACAAATAATAGTTGCTACTTCACAGGTTTGCTGTGTCACATGAGTTAACATATATATAGCAATCATCAAAGTGCTATTAAGATAGTTGTTCTTGTTGCTAATTATTATTCTTACTACTAAAGATAATAATGATAAGCTGCAATAATAGGGAAATACACCCCAAAGTAGCCAATTCAGCTTTGAGACAGTTGGAACTTTTAGGTGGTTGTTAATATCCAGCTGTTAGTGTACTAACCAAGTGTTTCCCTCATTGGTGGTCATGGTGTGACTCCAAATGGGGTATAATATGACCCCAAGAGACATACGATCAATCTATAATAAGTTAGCTGTCTTCCTAAGGCTAGGAATTCCCAACTTAAACCAGTTTGGTTTCTACCTACCACTTTTATCATGGTAGAAATTGAAGAAAAATCTAAGCAAGATCCTTAATCTGACTCCCAAAGATCCTTGCAAAGCATGCATTTTTAAATGTTGGGGTACCCAGGAATTTGGGTAAGAAAGAAAAATAAAAATCTTTGTTGAGCTAGCTGCTAAATGAAATTACACATTTTCATCATTTTTTTTAATTCCTAAAAGGGATCCATAGGTTTCAAAAAACTGATAGAGGACCTTGACACAAAAAAGACTAAGAACCCCTGATCTAAGCTTAATCCTTTCTTTTTAAATGATAACACTCTTTAGTTTTATTTCATAGTAACCATCTATACAAAACCTTTCCTTCACATTTTTTTTCTTTTCATGCATGCTAATGGTATGCATTTCCACTTCTTTGCTTTGTTCAGTACTCCCTATTCTTTCATTTTCTTCCTTTTGCATCTAAGCTCTACTCTTCTTCCAAGGTCAAATTTTACTTCCAGGAAACATTCATCAATGACTCTACCCCACAGTTATCTCCTCTTTCAAAAGCTTAATAATTTTATATGTAAAGCATTTGATTACTACATATCATTCACTAATCTGCATTTTCAGGCTTTGTCTTTTCAACCTCTTAGGAGCTTGTCACTGTTGACCACATTCTCCTCCTAGATGCTTTTACCTCTTTATGTGTTTGTGATGCTTCTCTCCTAGTTCGCCTCTTACTTGCCAGTCTGTTTAGTCTCCTTTCTTGATTCATCCTCCATTTCATACCTCCTAAATGAGAATGTATCCCAAGTATATGTCTAGAGCCTTTTTCTTTTCCTGTCTAGATCCCCTTACTTGATGACCTCATTAGTTCTTATGAATTCAATGACCCTTTTCTACACATATGACTCACTAGTCTAGCCTTGGTCCATCTCCTAAACTTTAGTGAACTGACTCTTGAACATTAAAAAAAATGTCTCAGAGACATTTCACACCCAAATGTTCAAATAGGATTTCATTTCCCTTCTTTTCCCCTCCCCTCCAAATCCACATACATTTTAAATATAAATTTGCCTGTAGTTGTCAAAGATATGACCATTACTTCATCACCATTCACAATTCCTCACTTTTATTTACTCCATATACTCAGTTACTTGAAAAATCTCTTTGTTCCTATTCTTGCATCTATCCTATATGTTCCCTTCACTGTACTCAAAGACACAAACATAATTTAGACATTCATATGCTATATATATATATTAGACCTTCTGTTTCTGCTTTTGACTTACTTGAACTATATGCCTGGAGCAAACTCTTTGGAGAGTTTATTCACATTTCTTGAAAGATTCAAAGTTGAAATCTAAAATAGTTGGACTGTTTCATAACTCCTCCAAAAGTCTTCGTGGTGTGTGTGTGTGTGTGTGTGTATAATAATCATAAGAAATGATGTTGTTGGAAGAGAAGATAACTGTGGGTAGACATCATCAGAAAATGCTTCCAAAGAAAGATACAATTTGAAGTACACCTGGGAAGGAGCATAGTACTTAGATGCACAGAGGAGAAATAGATAAAAAAGGATGGGGATGGAGAGCAAAGATGATGGAATACCTACTTTGTTTCTAGTTCTTTCCAAACATAAAAATTAATTTATATACATATGTATATACACATATACATACATACATATATACACATATGTGTAAATGTGTGTGTACACACATATATTAATTTGAAATATTAATTATATACAAGCATATATAGACACACATATATATTAATATCTATATATAGGCATACATTGCATACATGTATATGTTCATAGCAATACTTTATGGTAGGAAAGAATTACATATTTATATCCTCACCTACATCTATATTTCTTTTTTTATAGAATCTGTTTATGGTAGGAAAAAAAACTGGAGAAAATGAGATATCATTGACTAAGGAATAGCTAGAAAAAAATTACCATCTATGAATGTAATGGTTTATTATCATGTAATAAGAAATAAAAGATATGAAGTTAGAAAAATGGGGAGAGTTGTAAGAATCAATGCAAAAAACAAGTTCTGAGATTTCTAAGTAGTAGATGCAGTAGAATTTTCAGAAAAATATCCATAATGTCTAAAACAATTTAAATGAAAAGATCACCAAATGTTAAATTCTGTATAATGGCTTAAGCAAAGAAGGTCCTTATAAAAGAGTCAATGAATCATACTTTCTCCATCCCAGTAGAAAGGTTGAAGACTTCTAGGATTATCAGTTGATATTTTTACTTAACTATTTTTTCTTTGTCAAAAATGAGCTTTTAATATGGAAGGGAAAGTGATTTAAAAAAATGAGAAAGGAAAAAAATCTTCCAACTGTATTGCTTTAAAAAAAAACCTTTATTTGAATAAAGGTTCTATCAAACAGAGAATATTGATCCTAGAAGCATTTAGAAGAGACAATAATATCATCACCGAATCCTTCACTCTAACTATATTTCCTAAAACAGGACCTTCTATTTTTACAAAAATGAGACAGAGAACTTAACGCGAAGACTTCAGAAAGAAACTGCATAAAGCTGACTTTTGAGAGCTTGACAGTCTTTTGTCAAACAAATAAAATTGTCTGTAAAAAGAAAATCTCCCAACAAGGTGTTCTATAGAAAACACTGAAAAGAGCATTAGAAGGTTGTCATTCAGGACATCTGTTCTCAGACTATTTGTATGTGAGCTGCCTAAATTAATTA
Source organism: Pseudocheirus occidentalis (assembly GCA_028646575.1). NCBI lineage: Eukaryota > Metazoa > Chordata > Mammalia > Diprotodontia > Pseudocheiridae > Pseudocheirus > Pseudocheirus occidentalis. The sequence goes on from JAQQSW010001309.1 coordinate 9,605, forward strand.
CACTGCACAGAGCATCATTTTTTGGTGCTTGTCAATGATACTTTTAGATGTAAATTCACAACAACAACAAAAATCAATAGAAATGAGTTTTATATCTTTTTTTCAGAAATGTATATAGGAGAAAATAATTTAAAAAGAAGAAAATGATGTACCAAAATAAAGAGTAAAATCAACATCACTCAATGCTTTTATTACTAGAATTAATAGGCATTGAAAAATTAGTTGTAGAAAACAAACAAAAATTAATACCAAAGCCAAAAACTAGCCCATGATATGCAGAAGTCCTCTCTGCCCTTGTTTAAGATTAATAGAATCTAGTAGAGAATACTGAATCACACAAAAAGTTTAAAAAAATTAATATAGTCCAGGGCAGTTAATTCAGACCACTGTCAGTATACTAACCAAATGTTTCCCTCATTGGTGATCATGGTGTGACTCCAAATGGGCTATGACATGACCCCAAGAGACATATGATCAATCTATAGTAAGATAGGAAAAATTTTATATATGATCTCCCATCACATGCAATCATCAGGATTATCCCTACCTTCATTCACAGCTGTTCTTTCTGTATTATGTCCCAATAATTACCTTTTTCTCCCACTCCATAATTGTGAAAATTCTGTCTACAGATGTGGTATAAGAGAATAAGTGGTATATTAGCTGATGTGGTATAAGAGCAAGCACCTTCATAACCCACTGCCTAGTTACAAAGTAGCAAAAGGTGTTGGCCTTCCTGAAAAACAAGTGCCCCCCACTCAAACCCTTCCTGTTGAGTTCCACTTGATGCCCATTAAAGGGCAGGGAAGAGGTCCAAATTCCCCAGGCCTAATAATGGTCAGGGAAGATCTTCAAATTCCCTTGCATATTACATATGGCTCCCTCAAGGCAGTTACAAGCCAATTTCAGTTTTATTAGCCATATTGATACCATTTTGGAAAATCATGTCCTTCTTTAGATTAGGGAAAATACTCAAATAAGTTTGAGGATTCCATGCTGTAATGAGTAGGTCAAGATAAGTCATTCTGTTCCAGCACAGAACTCTTAGTTGTATTTTGTTTCATAATGTGTTATAACAAACTCCTAGTTTCATATACTTCCTTTTCTAATTATGTTTCCCTCTAATGGTATCATTTAATTAATTTCCTCCATGTAATGTGTAAAATTCTAACACTAAGAATGCGCCTTTCCATTGCTCTTTCTTTTAAATGAAAACTATGATTGCTTGGGGAATGTGAAATTCCAAACCTGAAAGCCAAACACAATTAATAGTTTAATGGTGATGTTCAAAAAATGATCCTCTGTTTCAGTGAGAAGACTGAATTAATTAAAAACATTGAATGATTTCTCCAAAAATGGTAGAGACAGAACCCCATCCTTTTCTTAAATAATACATATATATGTATGTATATGTGTGTGTATATGTGTATATGTATATATATATATATATATATGTGTGTGTGTGTGTGTGTGTGTGTGTGTGTGTGTGTGTGTGTGTGTGTGTAGAGGGAGAGAGAGAGAGAGAGAGAGAGAGAGAGAGAATCTGAACATGCTGTCTTTCCCATTAGAATATTACTTCCCTAAGGTCAGGGACTTTTTCATCTTTGTCTTTGTATCTGTATTGTCCAACAGTGACTTTTATATCTGTGCCACCTAATATAGTAGCCACTCAGTGTATGGTTAGTTGATGTTTGTTTCATTAAATCAAATTATTAATAGATATCCTGTATCTGCTTGTTCTTTTCTGTGTGAATAGTATTAGAAGAACTTATGAGTGATGATAGATCTCAATTAGGAAATTTTGCAATTGTCTGGGGTACCATGTAGTCAACACAATATTATTTGTGTAGAAAAGCACCTAAAAGACTTTACTAAACAAAGGGAATCTTTTCCTGATTTGGGTTTTGCAGAAGACATACTCTTGGGAAAGTACAAAGAAACTGAATAAACAACAATAACAAATACTTTGGTTAACAAATCCCCTTTTTATTGTTAATTGATTTTTAAAAACTCACAGTGGTATCATGTAATCTCTGTGTTTCCCAATCAATTATATATTATTCATCATTGGTAAAATATTCCTGTTGTCTTCATACTACCTCATCCCCAAATACCTAAATGAATATATGGATTATGTTTTGCAAATTTGTTGTAGAGATAAAACAGTAGGCACATGTGTGCCCACTATCATTTTGCGTAATTAAATATCTGATCTCTTCCAAATTATTGGATATCCTTTTTCAGATGTCATGAGAATCAGTCTCTCAGTGCCTTCAAAATTAAGGCAGATATAGCATGGATATAGCCTGGGTGAATTTAAAATAATTTAACTCATCTTCCTTCCTTACATTCAATACAATCAGAATATTAACATGAAATAAAACTAAAATCTTGAATTATTGGCATATTTATTTCTCTTTTACAAATAACAGGAATTTGACTATTTTAAATAGCTAGATCTTTTAAATGCATTTAAACATTACAATGCCATTGAGATTAAGAAAATAATGCATGAATTTAATTCATTTCAATAGATTGAGCAGATACTATGAGCAAAATACTTTAAGTATAATAATTGTATCAGGCTATCTTTTTTTTCTTTTTGAAGTGGCAGCAACATTTGAACAAAGTATAAGTTGACTTTTATTTAGTTAAAAATATTTTGGTACATATAAGTATAATATAATCTTAATAATATAACTTTATAATATTCTTTAAATAATAAAAAACAAGATTAATGAAGCATTAAAAATAAAGGATTTTGGAACAAATTGTTTTTATGATAAATAATGTTAACATTATGATTATTGCAATTTATTTACCTTATATGAAAAAAATCCTTTGTAGTGATAAATAAATTTAATTTAATCTCACATGCACTCTCACACATCCACACACATACAGTTGTTACCAGTTACTGGGAAACTTAAAAATGTAAAAATTAAATAGTACAATGAACAATATTAATCCCTGCTGTAGTTCAACTTTTCTTGGGACAAAACATATGATCTTTACCAATATTTCGATCTTTACCGATATTTCCCTAAAGAATTGATTCATATTTGTTTAAATTTTTCATTCTTACTGGATCTAAGCCTATAGACAAGACAGATGTTCTGCTGACTCCAACCCTCTGGAAACTAATAGTCAGGTTAATAACTTGACCTGCCTTTTAGAAAGAAAATTGAAGCCATTCTTTCACTTGGTTTAGACAGTAACCATGAAAAGAACTTATTATAAACAATCTAATGAAGACCATATCATTTGTGTCAGGAGCAAATATCTCACTGATACATCTAAATTTGAACCCAAAATTTGAGATTTTTGAAAATGAAACCTCCTTCAGTTAACCAGCTTAGAGACTCATTGGTAAGAAAAAAAAATACTGTGTGTTAAGCTTCTTTGAAGAAGTTATTTAATATCCTTTTTGTCATTGTTTTCTTTCTGGATGTCTATTTTTTAATGATGCTTGTTGAGAGGGTTTTTTTAAAAATACTAACAGCATAGAAAACATATGTGTCCAAAGATATTAAATGCAAATCTGAGTGGAAAAAAGGTTTATGTAATAGGCTATTAGAGGCTGATTCCAAGTTTAGCACTCTACTCGCTATACCACCTGTGTGCTTAATTTATCTATGTCATTTTCAATTATTCTTAAGTCAGTATCTCACCTTTACTTGAAAGGGAGAATCTGATCAATGAAGAGAAGCAATTAAATTATCACGAAATCTTATCTAATATAGTTGCTAATTTACTAAATTTTAATTATACAGCCATATACATAATCAAGGATATTCATATCCCCATGCACTTTCTACAGAATATCAAATAGGTTTGGGGATTGATAGACTTTTTTTTGAAACTACAATAATTTATTCTCATAGCTACTTTGAAATTTTTGGATAACTTGAAGTTATGAATTAGATTTTAAATCTATTTCCAGACAATCATTTCAACTTTTGTTGTATCAGAACTTTTGAAATGGTATTATTTTCTTCACAAAATTTTGGCTCCTGAGTAAAGACACAAGTCAAGGCCCAGTCTCACACTCTTAGGAACCTAGGTAGGCTACTCTAGGACCAATTCCTATCAATGACAATCACCAAGAAGATGCTGACTCACTCAGACAAATTTTTATTTCCACCTAAAGATAGATTACCAAAGTGTGTAGTAGTTAGGCAGAGCAGAAAATAATTCCAAGGCTTTTATCCTGCAAAAACCCTTGAATATGGAGTCAGGAAGAGTTGGGCTTGAACATTATCATGAACACTTATTTTTTTCATAACTCTTAATCTCTCTATGACATTTATTTTCTTCTTTAAATAATATCTACAACATCTACTTTAAAAGGTTGTTGTGAACACCAGATTATACATACAAATAAGACACACAAACATGCAAACACATATGTGCCTATAAATACATATGCACACACATACTCATATGTAAACATATAAATAAACTTATACATAAATGCATACATATATAGATATATAGTGTTCTACAAAACTCAAAACATTATGTAAATGTTAGCTATTACTGTTATAAGTCGTAGATCTCTACTCTAACTGGGAACATGTAGAGAGAATTAACACCAATTGTCCCGTTGCCAAATGTCATATATAAGATGAACAAATTCACAGATATTATTTATGGTAATATTTCTAAATGCTATAGAAAATAAATTTTCCAAAACATATGAATCAATATGAACTTCCTTGCTGAAAAATTAAAACGTCTTTTATTTGAAATAACTCCTCTGAGCATTTGAGGAAGACAAACTTCAGTCATTAGTTTCAGAGGGATTTGTGACTTTGGCCTGTATAGGATTTGTCTTTCTCCCTTTGTTATGGAAGATCTTGATAGAAACATTTAGCTATGGTCTTTCGTGGAGCCAAAATAGAGGAGTAAACAGTAAGTTGCTCTCACTTTCCCTTAACAGATCTTGAAAACCCCAGAAAATACTGCCCCAGGCAAAGTCCTGTAACAATGGAGCCAAAAGAAAGATGGGATACAGCAGTTTTTTAGCCTAAGAGGCTAGGGAGATTAATGGGAAAGGTTCTTCTTGCTGTGACTGAATGGAACAAGTATAGGATGGGATATATAGGCAAGCCCCATCTCAGCAAACAAGTAGGAGATACTGAGCCCCAGGGTGGTAGAACAGGCAAGCACCAACACCAGGAAATCATTCCCACCCCCCACTGTGAACTTTTGCACAGAAAAGGAACCAGCAGACAGATGGCAGTATGGAGAAACAGCACTTGTGCTGGGGCAGGGTGTCCACCAGAGGCTGAGCCTACCTGTTTTTTAACAGAATCCACAGTGAGTAGATGACCTCTAGCACCCATACCACCCCCACCCCCATGCCTCACCTCTCCACCTTCAGTATAACTGGGGGAAATGCAGTAAATCCCCATTGACATACACCAGCTGCCACTACCAGTTCCAGCTCAGCACCAGCTGTCAGGACCTGAGACCCCAGTCCATAAAACCAACAACCAGGCTCCCAGTACAAGAAGTGTAGGACAGTCCTCTCTGTGCCCCAGAAGCAGAGATCAGCTTTAAAAGCTAGGGAAAAAAGCAAACAACATGAGTAAAAAGCAACATAGAAAACATAGATTCTTATTATGCGGACAGGGAAGATAAAAACACATATTCAGAAGAGGGAAGCATTGTCATTATACCCACATCTGAAACCTCAAAGAGTAATATGAATTCATCTCAATTATTTATTAATTTGATCTCAAAAATCCTTCTTGGAAGAGCCCAAGAAAATTTAAAAAGTCATATTAGAGAGGTAGAAGAAAAATTGGATAATTCCTTTAAATATGCAATTAACAAAATGGAAAAGAAAAATTAAACTGAATAAAACAACTCCTTAAAAGAGATTTGGCAAAATGGAAAAGGAGGTACAAACACTAACTGAAGAAAACTATTCATTAAAAATTGGAATTCGGTAAGTGAAAGCTGATGACTCTGAGAGAAATCAAGGCTCAGTCAAACAAAATTTGAAAAAATGAAAAAATAGAAGAAAATGTAAAATATATCATTGGAACAACAACTGACCTGGAAAATAGCACTAGGAGAGATGATTTAAGAATTATTGGTCTAACTGAATTCAAGCCCCGACCAAAAAAAGGAGTCTGGACAAGTTTTTCTAAGAAATCATCAATGAAAACTTCTCCAAGGTCCTAGAAGCAGAGGGTAGAATAGTCATTGAAAGAAGTCACTGATTACCTCTTGAAAAATATCCCAGATTGAAAATGCTGAGGTATATTTAGTTAAATTACAGAATTATCAGGTCAAGGAGAAAATACTGCAAGCAGCCAGAAAGAAACAATTCAAATATCATGGAACTACATGAACCTGTGACACGGGTCCTTGCAGCTTCTACATTAAAAGATCAAAAGGTTTGAAATATGATATTCTGTAAGACAAAGGAGCTTGAATTACAACCAAGGATCAATTACCCATGAAAACTGAGCAAAATCTTTCAGACAAGGAGATGGACATTCGATGAAACAAGGGACTTCCAGATCTTCCTGTTGAAAATATCAGAGCCCAATGAAAAATCAGATCTTCAAATACAAGACTAAAGAGAGACATTAAAAGGTAAACAAGAAAGGGAAAACAAACAGACAAACAATCATGTAATCCAATATGGGCTAACTGTTTACATCCCTATATGGGAAGATGATACTTCTAAATCTTGAGAATTGTATGTTTATTATGACATTTAAAAGGGATATACATAGTGGGTGTAGGTATAAATTAACTGATTTGATGATAAAAATCTAATTAAATGTTGAAAAGTGATTATGATGGGAGAAGAGGAAAGGAGGAGGCAGAAAAGGGTAATTTACATCACATAGAGAGGCAAAATAACATATTACAGTAGAGGGGGAAAAAGAGGAAGATAAGCATTGTTTGAACTTTACTATACTCAGATTTGGTTCAATAACATACTCAAGTACTGAAATGTAACTTGCCCTACAGCCAGTAGGAGGGGAAAGGGAAAAGAAAAGGGAAGGTTAGAAGTAGTAGTTAGAAGGGAGGGAAGAATTAATAAAGGAATAGGAAAAGAAAAGGGGGAGGGCTGATAGAAGGGAGGGAAGATTGGAGGAAGTGGTGGTGAAAAGCAAATATTTAACTGTTACTTATGTATGTGTAATGGCAAGCACAGAACTTCATACCTTGTTTCAATTATTAAAATAACACCTTGTTCATTTCAAGTTTCTTTTGAGCCTTGTATCAAGTCTGTTAAGAAACAGAACACGTGAACCTCATAACTTGTGATCCTACAACTCCTGGGGAGGAGCTAATGACTATATGTAAGCAGGAGCCTAGGCTACAGAAAGTAGAATTGAAAAGAGGATTCTTCTGGTGACAGAGTCAAGAAGGAGAAAACTTGTAGTATCCTTGGGTGTATGTTTGTCTGCTCTGTCTGTGTTGATGTTTGTTTGTACAGAAAACCTGGAACCTTACTAGAAGCCCTGAAAGAGGATTTTCTGGTTGTATGTTTACAGAAGTCCTGGAGGAGGGTTTTGGAGGTCCTGGGGCTTTACTGATGATTTGTGCTGACCTCTTGGACCTTGTTTGTGGGTGTGTGTTGGTGAGTTGTATTGAGTTTTCAGACCTTGTTGGGGGGTCTGAGTTGATTTCAAAGGCAGATGGTGAATTGATGATGGTGCTGGCAATGTGCATGAATATTATTGTGGCTCTGTCAAGCTTTGTCTTGCCAAAAACAAGAACTGTGACAGACTTGAGGTAGACTAGACATTGTGAACTTCAATATGGAATGGGAACTGGATGAATAACTGGACAAGGAGCTGGACAAGGAACTGGGCGTGGCCTGCCTTTGAACCCACATGGCAGTTGTAGCTGGACCGTGGAAGAGGACCCATGGAAGCTGAGAGCTAGCCTCAAGTCAAGCTGAAAGAACACTTTACTTGGATACTGTGTACTGACTGATTGAAGTTGTAACTTACTTATGACCTGGAAATTGTAACTTATTTGTGACTGAGGGGTGGATGGCTTGTGCATTTTACACTACCCCTTAGGAGAGTGCTGAGTAGTGACTGATATTGTAACTTAGTATGCCCCATGAGTAGAAAACTTTGACTATTGTATTTTGTCACCCTTAAGGAGGCAAGCCTCCTTAAGGATGATTGGATGATTAAGATGACTAATTATTGAGTTACTAAGTGATTGATTGACTAAATGACTGTATTTTCTTCAAAACTATGGGACCACTGTGGTGAAAACTATGTGGTCATTGTAGTTATAAGTTGTTGTGAATGGTGTATTTTGATTTTATGTGATAAGTTGTAACGTTGTGTGTAACAGCCACTTAACTCAGTAGCCTAAGGGTCAGCCTTAGGCGGTAGTCTCAGAAGGGACTGAGTCCAGAGAGAGGTGTACAGCAGCTGACCTTTACTGTATTGTAGCGTCCTCCTCAAATACCCTAGAGCCCTAGGGGTAGCATGATTCTCACATGCACTGGAAGGGAACTGACCAATGGGGGAGGAGATTGATCAGTGGAGGAGGAGCCTAGCCAGCTGTTTCAGCTGCCACTCTTCAGGAGAGTAATTTCTCCAGAAACCTCCCTGTGAGCTTAGCAACTGAGCTGTGACCCTCAGCACCACAGGTGCTTTTTGACTCACACTGATCAGTATAATTGTGAATGTTGTACCTTGATTTTCTGTGAATGTTTTGCTCGGATTTGTTACTGAATAAAGTGTTCACTATACTGTGTAATCAGAACTTCGAAAAGCTTTTCACAAAATCATTCTTCTGGAAAGCTGCTCATGCTTAGCTTTACAGCATGTAAATTCCTCCCCCCCCCCCAGTATAATCCTAAAACTCAATTTTTATTTTTTAGTGTATGATAAATTTGTAATGTGTAGGACTAGGGTTTTGATGTAGACTACTCCCTAACTCTCAGTCTTTTCCTTCTTTCTCCCTTCCCCAGGAAAAAAACAAAAAACAAAAAACAATGCTCCACATCAAATAAATGGGATTTAATTCCTCACCTTTTTTGTTGTGTTCATACTTTGGAAGAATTTATAATGGGCATAAACTTTTTTTATTCTAATCCCAAAAGGCTAGCAGGGAAAAATAAGTAAAATATAGGTTCATTAGAAATGGCAGACTATTTCAGATCAATGACCTGGTCCATGCAACATACTGTACTTGAAACATCAAGAGATGTTTATAAGATGTTGTAATCAAGGTTTAAACAAGTTTAGGAAAGATTTAAAGATATGTATTTATGTCTCCATCCATTCTAATTCCCCCATTCATCAGGGAGTTTAGGTAAATATTTAGATATATATACTACATTGTTATTGAATCTACCTATCTGCTTTATACCTTTTTGATTATCAACTATTTAAAGTAACATTTGCTTCAGACTTCAAGGGAATATGACCTAATTTTAAAATTTCATAATTTTATGATCAATGTAAGGTAATAATTTGATATTTTATGGGTCAGTTATCTCACTGGTGTAGTTACATCATCTGTTGAAGTATTGAATGACTTTATCCAGGTCCTGCCATAAACCTTTGAGTATACTGGATACCTGGCAATTAATACTATGGTCATGGGAATTAAAGAAACATACTTTCAACTAATCAAAATATCATTAAGCTCTTACTTTTTGCAGACAACACAAAAAAAAACACAAAAGATACCAGTTTACATAAGATAGATTCCTTCTACTCATGGAGCTTTTAGTCTACCCATTCTTTTCCTTCATGCTTCTTTTGAAAAATAAAAATAGTATTCTACTGTCTAAAGAATTCTTTTTTTTTTAAATTTTAATTTATTTTCTTGGTTACATCATTCATTTCCACAAGGTTTTGAGTTACAAATTTTCTCCCCTTTTTGTCCCTACCCCCCAGCCCAGAACATTGATCACACTGTAAGACCCCTCCCACAATCTGTTCCCTTTTATGCCCTTCTCCAACACCTCTCTAGCTTTCCAGCAGGGTAGGGAGCTCCT
>JAQQSW010001310.1:0-19602 GCA_028646575.1 Pseudocheirus occidentalis
TGTCTCTTTCTGTCTCTCTCTGTCTGTCTCTCTGTCTCTCTCTGTCTGTATCTCTCTCTCTGTCTTTCCCTCCCTCCCTCTCTTTCCCTCCCTCTCTCTTTCTCTCCTTCCCTTTCTCTCCCTGCCTTTCTCTCTCTCCTATTTGGCTCTGTCTTCCCTTCCCTCTTCTCTCTATCTCTATGTGTCTGTCTTTTCTGTGTCTCTGTCTCTGTCTGTCTCTGTGTCTATCTGTCTGTCTCCCCTACTCTCTCCCTCTCCCCCTAAGATGCTCAAGCCATTGCAGTGAATTTTAAATAAACTTCAGATTTACATATCCCTTCATAAAGCCCTGAGAGCTGGGGAGAGGGGAACTCTTGGAAACCTCACTGAGTATAAAATTTACACACCTATATTTCTCTTTAATTACTCATGCAAAATCTATGCAAAGGCGCTGGCTGTGAGATTATAAACAGTCATTCGGGGAGGTGTTACATGCTGGCCAGGTGGGGTTTTCTGCAGCAAACATTCTGATAATGCCAGCTTCCTTTATAATCTAGGCAGCTGTACAACCAGGGCTAGTTTCTTCTGGCTACAGTAATTTGAGATCTCAGCAAAAGAGGCCTGAGTGAGTTGTAAGAGCATTGAAGGACTAAAAATGCAACCCCACCAGTTGCCTGATTTTGTTTTTCCTTTTAGATTATGGGACCAGGTTATAGTTATGACTTTCCCTAAGAAGAATTCACTTTTAGGTTTACAAAGCACCATTCTCGCTTATTAGCATCAAACATCAGACACTTATTACCATCATTTAACCTCTCTCTGCCTCAGTTCTTCATCTGAAGAAGGCGGATTGGAATAATACCTGCCTCACAGAGTCGTAAGGATCAAATGAGGTGATATTGGCAAAGCATTTTGCAGGCCTTCAAACAACATATGAATATCATCAGTTACGAAAATATCCTTTCATTACAGATGAGAACACTGTGTGAATCACTGGTGGTTGCTCTGCTAGTAATGGGCATAGTCAGAAATCAAACCCAGGTCTCGTCTCCTGGTCTGAGATGAAATTTGAACTCAGATCTTCTGGACTCCAAGCCACTTATGCAACGTCTTGCCTTTTTCCTAGGTTTCCTTTCCTTTCTATTCTACCAAAGCATTATGATACTTTTGTATCATAGATTTTGCACGAGCAATTAAAGAGAAACATAGGTGTGTAAATTTTATGGAAAGTGGATTTGAAGTCAGAGAACTTTGTTCCCGATTATGGTTCTGCTACCTATCACCTATGTGCATGGGGAAAATTATATTGTTTTTCTGGGTCTTAGTTCCCTTAGCTATGAAAGGAGGTGGTGGTTTGTCTAGATCTGTAGGTCCCTCTTCATCTGTAATTCCTATGATCCTTTTTTTAAAGGCATAGAAACTGAGGCTGAGGGAGATTAGGTGACTTGGTAGGTGATGTAGTTAAAAGATCATTGGATATAGCATCAAGAAGACCTGATTTCAAATCTTGGCTCAGATACATCCAAGAAATGTAACCCTGGGCAAGTCATTTAACCTTTGACCCAGTGCCCTCTTCTCTAAAATGGGAATAACAATAGCACCTAGCTCACACGGTTGTTGTGAGGATATACATACATACATACACATATATAAACCAAATTGCAAACTATAAAGTGCTATGTAAATGTCATCCCTTGTTATTAGGGTTGAAACTCAAATTCATGTCTCTTTATGTATCTGAGGGAATATGAAATACACCTATTTTATTCATGGCAAAATGGTGAGACTCCAATTTTGAGAAGAATTAAAATGGAAGAAATACCCTTGAAAAAAGAACCACTTGTCAAGAATAGTTTACTTTCTCTCTACCAGTTGTCCATCTTCCCAATTCAGCAGGCAGCAGACTTATACAGCTATAAATCGTTTTACAGAAGCTTTGAATCAGAATGGAGAAAATGGCAGCCAGGTCTCAGACTCAGAAACATGGCTTGCTAAAATGGAATTGGGTTGCCTCAGAACTGTACTGGAATCAAAGGGAATGAAAATTCTGGGACAAACAAAACAAAGGGAAAAATCCTATAATTAGATAATGTTCGTTGGAATAAAGGCTTATACAGTCAGGATAATATTAATACATTATTCATATTGTTGTAAGGACTAAGTGATTATATGTCTAACAGGCATGTGGGGTAGCTACCCACATGGTAGCTCCTCATACTTCTCCTACAGGGCATGTGAGCAATTACCTGCTCCTGAGGCTATGCTCACACTGGCAAAGTTAGGTTCCCAGAAAGGATCAATACCATATGGTTACATTCAAATTTTCAGGGTTCTAATGGTAGCCCTGTTGTGGGGGAATATAATTCTCTTACTTACTTCTTTAACTCTTGAGCTCCTCTTAAGTTCTTTTATATATGCAAAACCCACCACTCACAATGATCACACTTTTAGATCTTTAAAATAACCACTTGCTTATCAATAAGGCAAAAAATAAAACAATATCACAAGGAATCGTGTATTAAGGCAAATATATAAAATAAATTTTATCACAATCTACACATAAATCTGGGGTCATACTCTTCCACTAGCACACTCAACATCTTTAGGGGAGAATGAACACCCACAGAACCAGTTGAGGAGTAACATAAAAACCCATGAATTTGAGCAAATTCATCCTGCTGGAACTTTAAACTTTGTTGTCTTCTTTCTGTATCAGGATCTGTCTGTAAAAGTTCTTCGAATGTTGCTTCTGTGTTGAACAGATGATTCCAATGATAAGCATGCTCTGCTTGACTAATGCCACTCTAGGCATAAAATTCGAGTCATATTATGTGATGCCCTGGGAATTTCTTTGCTCCCAGTTGCTCCTCTGATCAGTTGGATATGCTCCTCAACAGCAACTGTAGTGTCTATCACTTCTAGCTTCTAACTTAGTAGATTTAATTCTGGAATGTTTCTCTCTGTGTCTTTCTCCCTTCCCTTCTCTCCCCCATCTCTGTCTCTTTATTTCTCTCTCCAAACTTTTTCGCTGTCTCTCATATATATCCAGTTATTTCTGCTTACCTCCCTGCTTCTGGGGTCTTGCCCTTCATATTTGATTATACTCTTTCCATCTCCTTAAGTCAGCTCCTTGGCCTTTTGTATTACTTCCCACCTCTCCTACATGCATTCAGGTCTGCTCCTCCACAAATGATGGAGTTAGTGACTGCTGGACTATAAACTCCATGAAGACAAGGACTAGTTATTTTCCAAATTTTATATCTCTTTCAGAACAGTACTTTGTACATGGTAGATGCTGTTTTAAATGAACCTTGTACTATTCTTTGGTTGACTGATTCCTAATGTCATAGAACATAAATTTAGAGTTAAAAAGGCCTCAGAGACCATCTTGTTGAACACTCTCATTTTATAAATAAGAAAGTTGAGGATCATGAAGGCTAAGTGACTTACCAATATGACATAGGTATTTAGCCTTAGGGGTAGGATTTGAACCCAGATTCTCCTCCTTTACAAGTAATGTTCTTTTCCATACTACAATGCTGCTTTTTTGTTAACACTAGGGATGATTCCCACTACTGTGACACCATTCTATCCAGTACCCAACTTCTCTTTGTTGGCTCCTTTGACAGACATGAAGGTTTATCCCTTTACAATGACACAGAGATTTCCAGAGGCTTCTAAGATAATATCTCTAATTTTTTATATATTTGAAAACTAAAACTCCAAGACTTAAAGTTATTTGTCCCAGCTATATGACATTAGGAACATCATTTAACTTTTCTGGCCCTTAATTTCTTTATAAATGAGTGGGTTGGACTAAATAATTTCTCTCTTCTCTCTCCCCTCCTTGCCTCCTCATTGAATGCAAAACTCCCTTAAAAGAAAATTTGTAAAGACAAAGAAATCACTGCCTTCACATAACTTTTAAGTATTAATTTTAGGTCAAATAAATCTTATTTTCAATGTTTAAGACATAAAATAAACATGCTGAATCCATCATCACAATATTGCCCTTTTTTATAATGTAACTGAAAGGATGGGAGTCTATTAAGTCAATCAGTTCCCACCTAAAGTGACAAGATATTGCATCCAGGTAACTTTATTAGGTGAAAGAATGCAGAAAACTTTAATAGTTAACTTTTATCAAGTGAGATTATTCACGAGGTCTACGCAAATCTTGGATGCCATCATTGAATTAATCAAAGGTGTGTTGACTAGGTGCAACACCTGACTTTTTACATTGGTTGAGAGACTTAGTGATACCCTTTTGAGTCTATATACTTGTTTGAAGGGAGGAATTTGTGTTTTTAGTGAGTGATTGGAACTTAATGATGAGAGCCCCTGGTCAAGACCTTTCAAGGGAATCACTTGAGGGGAGGGAGGAGAAGAGTTCTAATACCAGCTTTAGTCCTTATTTTCACCCCACCACATTTGCTCTGGACATCAGAGGACAATAGAATTTGGATTCCTTTGTCTGTCTCCTAGCAGTGTCTCCAGATAAGCTGTTGACACTGTCTACATTGGGAGTTGAGCACATTCTAGAGAAAGGCAGATTTGAGTCACTGTATGGATCCTAGTAGAAAAGCTGTACTGTACATGATAGGAACATGTTGAGGAGACTGGCAAAAAGACTTCTAGGAGTTCTGAGTCAGCTTCTCCACCAGTTTTCCCCTAGATTCAATATATAATAGTGGGAGAGTGTATCACAGACTAGTGGAGAGTTTTGTGTATCGATTGTTCTAAAGTACTCCCTTAGCAAATACCCTTTCCTAAAAGCTTATTGAGCCTGGATGGCTACCTGATGTCAAATGATAATGATGGAGAGGACACCAGTGGGGGCTCATGAACTATAGCATTATAAAACTACCCTTTTATGTCTTAGTTACCTTAACCATTCAGACAGAGAAGTAGGTATCTCATGAATAAAGAAAAGGGCAATATTGTCCAAGATTACAGGTCCTGGCCAGAGCTGACTCAGGATTTTCCCTGAAGGGAAACATAGCAACTGTGCTTTGGGATCTCAGACTGCATGTGAGGATTAGGAGAGTAAGTCCACAGTATTCACAATATAATACTCCCTTTTCAAGCCTTTAAAATGACATGCAGTTTTTTTGCTTCCTTTTAACTTACCCTCCTGGAAATTTCTACTGAAGACAGGAGTTACTGAGAGTTATCAAAACTTTCATTACAGAGCCACTCAGGCATTGTTTAATCAGCAAACATGTATGTTAGGCACCAGGGGCACAAACATAGAATACGAAACAATCTCTGCTCTTAAAGAATTTATATTTTCTAAGGGGATGAAAGTAAGAGGAAGAGCAGTTTTATAAGGTGAGCAGAAAGTTTTGAAGAAGGCTGTGATCTAATGAAGGCATGCCCTCATTCTCTACAACCTTGGCTAATTCCATAAGCTTTGCACATACTTCTTTGCTGGCTCTATGATTTCATCAGCACAGATTTACTCTGATGTTATACCTTCCTATTCTTTAGAGCTAATCCTGTGATCCTAAGGCTCCTAGGGAATCATAAATTTTGACAGGTCCCATCAGCCCAGAAAGACACACCATCCACCCCTTGGCCAATACTCAAAAGTTTATAATTTAAAGACTAGCCTGGCTAAGTGTGGCTCGAGGTGGTAAATTCTTTTGGACATTATGACCTAGAAAAGTTTCCTGGGTCTTCTGTTGATATTCAGTTTATGACCCCATCACCTATATTTAGTACTAAAATAAGTGTGTTAATAAGTAACTGCTCCAAAGCTTTTTGCTGAAATCCTGTGTGCAGCAGAATTCTAGCCTTAAGAATCCAAGGTCCTTGAGCATGGAAAAATCCCAACTCTTTCATCAAAAGGTTGACTGGAACCATGATTCACTTTTTAATCTGTACAAAACCCAACAGGTTATCCCAGGAGATGTGGTTATATTAGGAACTCACATGATTTCCTGCTTTCTTCCTCTGCAATAAGCTAAAGAGATTGAGGTTGTTCTTGCTTCTGCTTTCCACTTGTGTGGTACTGGGCTCCTTTTGCTCTGTGCTTTGGGACATTTCTGTCACTTTCTATTAAAGTTTGCAAATTTAGGGCTCAAGAGACTGTGTATTGCCCCTGAGGTATTTGAGTCTTCACATAAAGTATGCTATCACAGGAAAAGCAATGATCTGCATGAGGCGGCTTCAGGGGTAGATAGAGGTATTTAGCTGGAGGGATTAGAAGGCATTTCCGGCTAGTTATGGTGATCTAAGAGAGGGAAGTTCTTATTACATAATGATTACATAGCTATTTTTAGGGAGAAAAAAACAACCCAGAACTTGTGAGCACTAACACCAGTTGGACCACATCTCTCCTTTGTCCCCAAATCTCTAATGACTCCCAATGACCTTTATCATAAAAGGACAGACTCCTTAGCTTGGCATAGAAGCCTCTTAACAGTCCTGCTCCAATTTCCCTCTCCAGCCTTATTTCACGTTGCTTTCCTTTATGTGTTCCACACCCCAGGGAAATCAGATGACTCGCTGCTTCCTGAACTCGACCCACTCTTTCTGTCCTGCTTCATTTTACAGGCCATTTCCCTGGCTGCCTGGAATGTGCTCTCTGCTTGTCCAAACACTTCTCTTCCTTCAAGGCTCAGCTCAGGTATTGCTTCCTACTGAAACCTTCTGAAGTTCTCTCATCAACAACATAAGTATTCTCCCTCCTTGAATTCTCCTGGGGCATTTAGTCTGGATCTCTCCTTTGTCCAGATCCTGGCTTGTATACGTTTATAGCTAGTATCAACTTCTTCTGTTAGACTACAAACTTTTTGAAGTCAGGGATTAATCATGTCATTTTTCATCTTTCTATTACATAATACCTTGTACATTATGGGTGCTTAATCAAAACTCATTGAATTCAAGTGAATTCTTAAAACAGCCAAGCAAAAACATTGGGACTTGTGGTGACTCATTATAAAAAGAAAGCTTCATAAATAATAGCAAAGACTTCAGTATAATTAGGTCCCTAAATTGTTATTAAACAGTGACTAGTTCTCTCCTGGTTTTATCTGCAGGCGTGCGTAGGACGATTATTTTCAGTCTTGTTTAGAGTTAGTCTAAATTGGAGACCTGGACTTGAAGTCATTCTGATGTCAAGAATCTCTGAGCTGTTTCATTTTAAAAGCTTCCTTTTGCAACCATCAAAACAGTTCATTTGCCCTTCTTAGCTTTAGGAGATGACCAAAGAATGGCCTTTTTCACCCTCTCTGGTGCTGCTACTTCCGTCCCATGCTCCTATATCTAAAAACTGTGGAATAAATAGAGGAAAAATGGAATTCATTTAGGCTGACAGCATGAGCCTTAGTGATTGGTTTTATACCTAGAAGTTGTCTCTCCACATGAATGATTCTAAATGGAGAAAGGAACCTCTCAAATTCAATTCAACACAACAAGCATTTATTTAGGACCTACTACGTGCAAAGCCTATGACCCTGGGCAAGACACTCAACCCTGTTTGCCTCAATTCCTTATATACAAAATGAACTAGAGAAGGAAATGACAAACCACTCCAGTATCTTTGCCAAGAACACTTCAAATGGGGTCATGAAGAGTCAGACACATTTTAAATGAATGAACGACAGAAACAACATGTGCAAAACATGATGCAAGACTGTGGGAATACAAAAATAGAAATAGAAAAGTCATTGCCTTTATAGTCTGTTGAGGGAGAAGGAGGAAGAATACATGTAGATAAAATATGTTCAAGGTCATTTAGGATGAGGTCTAACATGAAAAGCATCTTTGCAATAATAGACTGGAATAATAGAGTACTATGAAATAATGACACAGGAGGGATGGGACTGACATGGATAGTGTGGGAGACTGAGAGATTCCTACTGGGCAGTCAATGACTCAGTGACAGGAATTCTGAGAGGAGTCATATGGAAGTAGTTTAATATACCCTTTACACTATCAAGGATGTTGATTTGATTATATTATTCCTTGAGCAGGAAGTAGATAGGTGGTATGCTTTGGGTAGATGCTTGATGGTCAGGGCAGGGGCCTAGGCAGTCCTGGTGCATGGCTGGTTACAGAGATTTGAAGTTTATTTGAGGTAATAACCCTCTAATTCTCAACTAGGCCAACTCTGCCCTAGGAAAATATTCTAATTTGAACAGAATATGTCTCCCAGAATGATGGAGAATCAAACATGTCTTTAGTTTTAGACTGGTGGCCTGTGTGTAATAGGAAAGGCACCAGGGCAGCTAAAATGTCTTTCTTACTGTCTGATGTTTAAGGTAGGAGATATTAAAGATAATTTAGTGCAATACTCTCATATTGCAGGTGAGGAAAGTTGAGTTCAAAGTGGTTAAAGACTTAGTGACACAGTTGGTATAGCCAGTACTAGAACCCAGATCTTCTGATTCATAGATCTAAGTTCTTTTCACTATGCCATGGTATGTGTCTGAACTACAGAATTTGGTGCATAATTATGTACTTCAAAATTTTAAATTTTCATGATTTCATTGATGTATGTTCCCTTCACTCATCTAGATCATGAGCCATCATCAGCTCCTTAAAAGAGTTTATGGTCATAGTTTTATGGTTATCATATGATGGTCATCCTTTGATGAAATTCTCTAGCCTTAGACTGAATCTCACTTGATAAACATGCTCTCAATTCTCAGCTCATACTCAAACCTTTCTTAGATTTATAGGACCTACTAGAGCCTTTATATAGCTTTCAAAAAACAAAAGATCCCCCCATTAGATATTGTTTTTTTTAATTATTTATTTGCTTTTAGTTTTTAACATTCAGTTCCACAATCCCTTGAGTTCCATATTTTTCCCCTCCCTTTCTCCCCCCCATCCACCATGGTGGCATGCAATCTGATGCAGGTTCTGCAAATACCTTCGCATTAAACACTAGTCAAGTTGTAAAGAAGAGTTATGACCAATGGAGTGAACAATGAGAAAGAAGGAACAAAATGAAACAAAAAAGAGAGAGAGGGCAAGTAGTTTACTTGGCTCTGCATTCAGCCTCTGCAGTTCTTTCTCTGGATGTGGATAGCCCTGTCCATCATGAGTCTTTTAGAGTTGTTTTATAACCTTGCATTGCTGAGAGGAGTCTAGTCTATCAAAGTTAGTCATCACAGATATGATGTGTCTGTAATTGTGTACAAAATTCTCCTGGTTCTTCTCTCCTCACTCAACATCAGTTTATATAAGTCTCTCCAAGTTATTATGAAGTCTGCTCCTCATTTCTTATAGCACAATAGCATTCCATTACATTCATATACCACAACTTATTTAGCCATTCATTAATTGATGGGCATCCTCTTGATTTTCAGTTCTTTGCCACCACAAAAAGAACTGCAATAAATATTTTTGTACATATGGGTCCTCCTCCTACTTGTATGATTTCTTTGGGATATAACCCTAGAAGTGATATTGCTGGGTCAAAGAGTAAGCACATTTTTATAGCCTTTTGGGCATAGTTGCAAATTGCTCTCCAGAATGGTTGGATCAGTTTACAACTCCACCAACAATGTATCAGAGTTCCAATTTTTCCATATCCTCTCCAGCATTTATCATTTTCTTGTTTTGTCATTTTAGCCAGTCTGACTGGTGAGATGTGGTGCCTCAGAGTTGTTTTGATTGACGTTTATCTAATCTGTAGTGATTTAGGGCATTTTTTCATATGCTTATAGACATATTTAATTTCTTCCTCTAAAAACAGCCCGTTCATATTCTTTGAC
This sequence comes from Pseudocheirus occidentalis, assembly GCA_028646575.1. Classification (NCBI taxonomy): domain Eukaryota; kingdom Metazoa; phylum Chordata; class Mammalia; order Diprotodontia; family Pseudocheiridae; genus Pseudocheirus; species Pseudocheirus occidentalis. The sequence continues at coordinate 9,708 of JAQQSW010001310.1, forward strand.
CATTTATCAATTGGGGAATGACTTGTATCTTTATAAATTTGACTCAGTTCTCCGTATATTTTAGAAACGAGTCCTTTATCAGAGCCACTGGTTGTAAAAATTCTTTCCCTGTTTTCCACTTCCCTCCTAATCTTGGTTACATTGACTTTATTTGCACAAAACTTTTTCAGTTCAATGTAAGTGAAGTTATCCATTTTGCATTTTGTAATGCTCTCTATCTCTTGTTTGGACATAAATTCTTCCCTACTCCATAAATGTGACAGGTAAACTATTCCTTGCTCTCCCAAATTGCTTATAGTATCTGTCTTTATATCAAGATCTTGAACTCATTTAGACTTTCTTTTGGTATACGGTGTAAGATATTGGTCTATGCTCAGTTTCTGCCATACTGTTTTCTTGTTTCCCCAGCAGTTTTTGTCAAGTAGCGCGTTCTTATCCCAGAAGCTGGAGTCTTTGGATTTATCAAACAGTAGATTACTATAGTCGTTGACTGCTGTGTCCCATGTACTGATCTATTACACGGATCCACTGCTCTATTCCTCGGTCCGTACCAAGCAGTTTTGATGACTGCTGCTATATAATTTTAGGCATATTCTTTAAGGTGGTCAAAGTAGAGAAGAAAGGTATTATATATACAAAAATATTTATAATGTAGCATTTTTCTATAGTAAGCACCTGGGAATAAAGTGGATGCCCTTCCATTTGGGAATGTCTAAACAAACTATGAAATATAAATATAAGAAGTGATGAACGTAAAAACTTCAGAGAACCATGGGAAGATTTGCATGGAATTTAATTAATAATAATAATTAATAATAACAGCTAACATTTATATAATGCTCACTGTGTACTAGACACTTCATAATTATTATTTGATCCTTACAATCCTTAGAAGTAGGTATTGTTTTACAGATGAGGAAACTGAAATAAACAGAGGTTAAGTGACTAGACCAGGGCCACACATCTATTATGTAGATGAGATTGTACTTGAACTCAGGGATTTCAATGCAAAGCAAAATAATCAGAACCAGGAAAACAAAATATACAATGAAAGATCCAAATGAACTGAAACCGAAACCTATGTGATGTATTGAACAAGTATGGTCCTGATGAAGGGGAGAGAAAATATACTTTCTTCCCCCTTTTTGCAAGAAGATGACAATGGGTACAGAACACTGCATAAATGGTAAGATTTCATTGATGTGTCAGGTTAGTTTTGCTGATCTGCTTTCTCTCCTTTCTTGTTTCAGTTTTTGATACATGGGGTGGCTCTCTAGGTAGGGGAGGATGGAAGGATATTTTTGGAAATTACATAGGTGATGTAAAAATACAAGATAACAGCAATATTTAACAAAGAAATACAAAAGATCATTTCAATGCCGAGGTGGAGGTATCAGAGGAAGATTTTACTTTTATTGTTCATCATTCCATATATCTTAATATTGTTGCCTCAGAGTTTGAGCTGTGGGCGAACAGTGGCTGTCCCTTTCCTGTATTTCTTTATCCCCAATGCCCTTAACACAGATCTGAACACATGGTAGGTAAAAAGATTAATCAAGGCTTGTTGACTTATTGATAATGAGGATAATGACATTAACAGTGATTTGACAAACTATTAGAATAAATAAAATAGTGACCAGTTAAATCTAATGAAATTATATGCATGATTAAAACAAAAAGTTTGAAATTAGAGAAGTTTTTCTTACTGTTATTATTTTGTTTTAAAGAGGAAGTCTGACCATGGAAAGAATCAACTGACCTTGCTTTTCTATGATCCAGAAAAGAAACAGTAAGTGTGTCTTGGTGGTTTACAAATCATTCGGAACAGGATGCTAGGCTTTTCTAAAGCTATCGATTGAGCTGGAGGAAATGAGATGGCTGTAGAATTAGATTTCAAGCTATCCCCGAGAGCTGTTGCTTCAGGCTCATGACGCCTCTGGGCAGTCAGTGAGGGCAACACTGTCTGGCAAGTCTCCAACGCCCAAGGCCGAATCTAAACCTGTGCCTCCTAGGTACAGACTTCACTAAAAATCTACACTTTTAATATTCCCAGAACTCAAGTTCACATGGCAACATCTGGTATTTTGAAACAGATGTTCAACTTTCCTTGAATTACATGTTCCTTGGATTGTAGGTGTGTTTGTGTATATGTTTCTGGACCCATTGTTCATCAGCGAAGGAAACTCTTGGTTTTGAATCTCTCTACTTTTTAGATACAGACTAACTACTTATCTATCAATATAAGAGGTGTTTTGGGCATGTAGATTTTAAATGACTTGCCCATGGCCATTCAGGAAGGAAGGGAAGAAGGAACCATTTATTAAACACCTACTATTCATTAGGTACTGTGATAAATTAGATTATCTCGTTTTATTCACACAACAACCATGGAAGGTAGGTGCTGTTAGGATTACCATTTTATAGTTGAGGATACTGTGGCAGACAGAGATTAATTGACATACAGGGTCGTGTAGCTAGTATATTTATGAGGTTGGATTTGAATTCAGGCTTTCCTAACTCCGGCCCTAGGGCTATATCCACTGTATGTGGTTAACCAGTATGTGTTGTAAGTAGGACTTAGATGCTGGTCTCCCAGACTCAGTCTAGTGCATGAAATGTATGATACTAACTGTGGACAACTAACTTTTCAAGGCATTGTATGGGATGGTTCTGGTGAAGGAATGGAAGAAGGGTATATTTAGAAAAGAAAGTGATATAAAAATAAAACATAGGTTAGATTTAAAAAAACCTTGCTAAGAGTTATTACAAGAAAATAGATCATTTTCTTCTTCTCATGACCATCTACTCTGGGGGGTACAATAACTACAGCTTAAGGCATTAGTAGGAAGAAATGCTTATTGAGCACAGATGTTAAAGCCTTTACTAGCTCCTCTGACTATTGAAAATGAGCTGGATGATGTTGTGAACAGGGTACTAGACTAAAGAACTGAAGACACAGGTTCTCTTCTGGGATTGGTTACTCATATTCCACATGACCTTGAGCCATCCACCTGACTCATCTATATATCTGTTTCCTTGGGTTTCAAGACATTGCAGTGAGGTTCCCAGGATGTTGGGGAGGAGTCATTTATTTCCAAGGGCACAAAACTGGCACAAGCTTTGAGGGACTGAGTCACAGTAAATAGAATAACAGAAGTCGTTAAATACTTGTTAAATCTCTTTAGCCAAGATAACTTCTTCCTTCTCTGATACTCTTGACATTTTTCATTACTTCTCCCCAAGTGTCTTATGAATGTAATCATTGTAAGTGAGATTCTGGGGATTGGGATTGACTGGGTTGCTTACCTCCTCCTCAACCCCAGGACTTACTGGGTCCAGCAGAGAAGAGGACAGCAGTGAGCCGGCTGCATAATTGGGACATTTGCTGCTCACAGCTGTGAGATGCCAGAAACCATGGAGAACAGCCAGTAAATCAAGCAGGAGGGTAGGTGGGAGTGTAGTTATAAATGAACTGGGAGACCAGGGAAATAGGGTGAATGATGAGTGAATGAAGAATGTCTAAGGTAATTTTGCTTTGTCAGAGTGGCATGGTAGGGCTCCCTTTTGTTAATAAAAATAATAAATAGCATTTATATAGTGTTTTAAAGTTTGCAAAGCACTGTGTACATAATATCTCATTTCATTCCCATAACAGTCCTGTGAAATAGGTACTTTGTTAAAGGTGTCATTTTACAGATGAGGAAATTAAGGCTGAAAGAGGTTAAGTGATTTGTCCAGAGTCATGTTATTTCTCATTCTGATGTATCCTTCACATTGCTTCTAGAGAAATCTGATTCCCTTGCTCTAAAGCAGTAGTTCTCAACCTTGCTAATGCCATGACCCTTTAATAGTCGTATGTGGGCATATCTGCATGTGGGCGGACCCACCTGGAGATAGATAGAGGAGGTTCCTAAGACCATTGGAAATATGTGTTTTCCGATGGCCTTAGGCGACCCCTGTGATCCCTGTGAAAGCGTCATTTGATCCCAAAAGGGTTGTGACTCACAGGTTGAGAACTGCTGCTCTAAAGCCTTCCATAGATTCCCTTAGCTTCAGGATCACCTTCCATTCAAGGCACTTCCCAAACTGGGCCAAATTACTGTTCCAATTTTTGCTTATTCTTCTCTCATTTATGGGCTCAATGTTCTAAATAGATTGCAGTACTCACTATCCTCTGAATGTGTATCTCCCTTCCTGTCTCTCTATGTTTGTTCATTCTGACATATACGCCTAGAATATTCTTCTCTTCTATTGACATCTTGCCCCTCCTTCCAAGTCTAACTTTAACACTATGTACTCTGTGGAGTTTTCTCTGATATCCTCACCTAGAAACTATCTCCTCTTTCTTGGGCCTCATTTAGTGCCATACAACTCTATCTTGTTCTAATTTATATATACTTATTTGTGTATGTGTCTTGTCTTCTCTGCTAGATGTAAGTTCCTTAAGGGTCAGGGCTGAGACAGATATTCTAAATCCCATTTAACAAAACAATGTGCTTTAAACAAATCTTCATAAGTTTCTTCACAGTCTTACTCCAGGTTTTGGTTCTGTCCTTAGACGTACTCAGTAAAAATCCTTTAGAAACTGAATCTATGTCATAAATGTGGAAAGGGAGAGGTCCTAACATCAAAATCTTGGATAGTCATAGTTAACCTGCAAATTCTTGACAAAGATCTCCTTATGGAATCTGGTCTCTTTTTCTTCCTGGTGGTCATGATCACAGCATCTACACTGGCTCTGGAAAGCTTGATTGACTGCTCCTTCAACTTTTTCACAGGTTAACATCCTGAGGTGATCATGAAACAAGAGGCAGGCATGTTTTGAACTGAGACTGCAAAAAGTAATGGGTCTGGAACATGGAGCACAAAATAGCTCTAAACACCAGGAGAAATCCAAAGACACTGGGGCATAATAGGACACAGAAAAGGGGGAAGGAAAAGAAATGGAAGGATTTTGAAGCCCAAGTAAAGCATCTTGAAAACACAGCCAAAGCTCTGTTCTGGCAACAGTCAGTTTTTTTTTTTCTGAATGCTACTCTGACTGCTTCTAGATTTTGAAGACATTTCCCCTCACAAAATTATAGAGCAAAACTATTTTGATACATCTCTGTTACTGCTGAAAAGCAGTGATTGAATTGGCAAATGCCAAAATGATTATTTGTGAAAGGACTGTCATCGAGGGTGCTCTAAATGGCACTAAAGAGCTGACTCATCTTCACAGAGGGGTTCAGTTTTCCAACAATTGCTAAAGAGAAGCTGGACCAAATGGTTTCTAAAAACAGTATTAACACTGAATAAACCCTCAAGGTCCAAATGGCAAAGTCCTCTGACCTATTTATGACTACTGAATTTGTGAATTAGCTATAACCAGCACTTGGTGCAAGGGCACAACTTGCTAACCTCCATTGATTTCATTGAAATTTATGAACAGTGACACAAAAGATCTCAATTTGCAAGCATTTACCAGCTACCATTTTGTTCTGAGATCAAGTGGATCATAAATTCAACTGAAGGTATTATAGAAAAGTTGTTGGGAGGCAGCTTCCAGCTCCTTATAAGGAAGAGCTTTGGATCAAAGGATGTTATTAACATGTAGTTGGGCTGCTTCATGAGAGAGTGAATTACCCATCACTGGAAGTCTTTAAGCAAAGAGTAGATGACTGTTTATTAGGGATATAACCTGAAGGTGGGGTACAAAGGAGGCAGATTGGTTCAAACTGATTATTTTTCTAAATAATCTGATAACACAGTAACAGCAATTAATAACTAACATATAGCACTTAAAGGTTTGAAAATCATCCAGTGAGTTTACCTCTCCTTTCTGGCTTCCTTTTATCTTAAAATTTGATGGGTATACCATCTATGACTTTATCTGAGTAATTGATAGAAATATTAGTAGCTCAAGGCCGAGAAAAGATCCTTGGAGTCCTCCATTGGAAACCTTCTGCCATGTTGATATTGGACCATTAAGAGAAGAAAAGGACCCAAATATATAAAAATATGTTTAATGGTTCTTTCTGGAGGGACAAAGAATTGGAAACTGGGGGGGGGTGATAACCATTTGAAGAATATACCATAAGGAATAATGAAAGAAACCTGGGAAGACTTGCATGAAGTGAGCAGAACAAGTGGAACAATTTATGCATAACATTGTATATGTATAACATCATAACATTGTAAAGAAATACAACTTTGAAAGATTTAATAATTCTGCTTAACAAAATGACTGAATAGGACCTCAGGGAACTAATGAAGAAGCATGCTATGTTCCTCCTAAAAAAAAGAAGTAACGAACTTAAAATGAAGAATGCAACATGCATTTTTTTGGATATGGCCAATGTAGAACTTTGTTTTGCTTAACTATGCACATTTGTTATAAGGATTTTTTTTTCTGAAAGGGAGGAATTGGAGACTGATGGAGGCTGGGGATAGAATCCCCCCATCAGTAATAGAAGAGAACAGAATGAAGGTGGTAGAAATCATAGGCGAGCAAGATAATTCTGAAATTTACATATTGAATGCACTATATACTTAAAAAGAGTAGCAAGCGCTATGTAATGGGAGTTCCTAGTTTTGTGTACAATCTTCTTATGTTCCAAAATGTGTATTGAAATACTCATATTATTTGATATTGGTAAAATTACAAATAAAAATAAAAGGAATTGTTTATTTAAATAAAAGACTAAACAATTAACAACTTCTCTTTGAGTCTGACCATCCATCTAACCATATGAATTTCTCCATTCCTTTCCCACAAGAACAGTACTTTGCTTATCAAAAAGCTTTGCCATAGGCAAAATATATCCACAGCATTGCCCTGGAATACTAGTTTTGTCATTCTGTCAAAATAGGAAGTGAAGTTAGTCTGGCATGACCTGTTTATAGTAAAACCATGTTGGCCGTTGGCAGTCACTGCTTTCCTTTCTATCTGTGTTAGTGAACCGTACTTTTAATGATCTATTCTAGAATTTTTTCCAGCAATTAGTCTATACTTCACAGATGCTTTTGAAAATTGGAACATTTGTCTTTCTCCAATCTTGTGAAACCTCTTCCATTTTCCATGATTTAAAATAATTATCACTAAAAGTTACTTAAGAATTACACTTACAAGTTCTTTTAATACTTGAAAGGGTAGCTAATTTGGGCCAGGTTATTCAAATTCACCCAGGATGGCTACATTATAAATTTTAGAGTGTTATTGTTACTGTACATTATGTTGTTCTAATATACCTACTTACACTGAATCAGTTCATATAAGCCTTCTCATGTTTCTCTAAATTTTTAATGTTCATTGTTTCTTATGGCACAATAATATTTTATTATATTTTATTACATGTATTACATTTTATTACATTTATTACAGTTTTTAAACCATTCTTTCCATTTGATGGGCACCCTCTTAAAATTGCCTCATTTTTCAGTTTTTGTAGCAATATCATTGCTTAAAGATTGCCATAAGGAGTAGAAATATTTGTGGAGGTGGTTAGGAACACTTTCCTACCTGCTGGTCTTTATTATGAACAATCCAGCGAGCAAATAATAGCTAATATTTATTTTATGCTCTAAGGTTTTCAAAGCATGTACAAATATTGTCTCATTTGATTCTCACAGCACCCTGTGAGGTAGGCACTATTACTATCTTCATTTTACAGATGAGGAAACTGAGGCTAAGAGAATTTCAGTGATTTGCCCAGGGTTACACAGCTGGGAGGTGTTTTAGGCAGAATTCAAGTTCGAGTTTTCCAGAATCCAAATCCAGGTCTCTGCCCATTATACTACTCTAGCATCCAGAAGTTTGCTTCCAGGTTCCTTTGCACTGGTTTCCAAGTGGCAGTGACTGAAGTGGGATGGTTGGTGGCGCTGTCTCAGAATTAAAGGCCAGTCTTGATTGAGAGGATACTACTAGCTTTGTCCCGTTTTTGTGGGTGGTGGTGCTTGGTTGAAGAGTAGATGACCATTCATAAAAAAAGGGTAGCAGGATCTCCTGCAAAACTCAGAGTTCCCATCATCTATATCCTATGGAGGGAAAATGCATCTTCTAGGATGCACTGCAGGAATAAGAACTTGTATTTATTTGGTGCCTTATATCCTCTCAATGGGACTGATATGATCTTCCTCACAATCCCATGAGAAAGGTGTTACTTATAGATTGTAGATCAGAGATTTCAGGTGATTTTTTATGGTCACTCAACTAATGAGGTATTGATCAAACCTAGATTCCTGCCTCCAGGTGCAGAACCTTTCCCACTATATGACACAGTCTCCTATAGCATTCCTACCCCAGAGAATTGTTTAGGATCTTGCATAGAACTGACAATAAATACTTGGTGAGTGAATGAATGAAGGTGATGTTTCTGACAGCAGAGGATGTTGTTGGATCCCACATAGTCTTGCTGAGTAAGACATTCCTGTACGTGCACTTATTCATAGAAATGTGTGGATTACCTTGGTCCTCCCAGTCACTCACCAAAAATTACCGCTATGTATGTGATGCATTAAAATTTGCAAAGTGTGTTATATACTTTATCTCCTTTGAGTTGCACACAGCCCTGGGAATGAGATACATTGCTATCCCCATTTTATAGATGAGAAAACTGAAACTCAGAGCAGTTAAATGACTTACTTAATGTCACAAAACTAGTACTGGCAATGGGATTTAAAGTCAGGTGTCACTACCTCTTTCCATTATGAAATATTACTTATCCTAGATAATACCATGGAACTTTCAACCAAGACTTACACATTAGAAGCAGCCTTTCTTAGGGCATTCTACTTGGAAGATGTATAGGCTACAGAGTTCATCAGAATGAATGCACACCATTCTGTTTGTTTAATAACTTGATGGTGTGGAGTTCCCTAATTAGGCCCATGTAGGTTTAATGATGCTTTATGTAAGGTCCTCACGCAGAGGGCAAAGAAATCATTCTCCTCTAAGGTTTCTAAGCCACATTTACCTTGCCTTGCATAATTGACCTGACTCGTAATAGCTTCCTTTTAATAATGCAGGAAATCTCTTAAACTGCACTTGGAGTTTTAGCCTCTCATCTTGCCTCCCCCACAACTGTCAGGGAATTCATCTTTTTCCAGCAATGACTTTAATTCCCTCATTTCTAAAATACTTGATGCTAGCCACAAACTACATTTCCTTGTTACTGTTCCAAAACTGAATTCATTTGACAGGGGATTGGACTTGGGATTGTTTTTAGTAGATTAGTTCAGTTAATTATTATAGGAAAATGGGATTAGGGAATAAAGATGGTGGTCCAGAGTGCAATTTAGGATAAAAAAAATGAAGAGATTTAGAGCTAAAAGAAATCTTGAAGATCATTTAGTTGAAACCCTTTATTTTACAAAAGAGAAAGATGAGGCCTAGAGACATGTAGTGACTTACCCAAGTTAACATGAGTAGGAGGTGGCAGAGCCAGGATTCAATGCCAAGGTCTTCTGAGTCTCAGTTGGTTCTCCTTAGTTCAAAGTTCTCAAAATAGCCCCATGCTGGGGGCAGCTAGGTGGTATAGTAGATAGAACACCGGGCCTGGAGTCAGGAGGACCTCAGTTCAAATCTGGCTTCAGATATCGTGTGACTGTGGGCAAGCCACTTAACCCTCATTGCCTCCAAAAAAAATTGTCTCACGCAATAGGCAGAGCAAATATTACAATCCCTGTTTTATAGTTGCAGAAATTGTGACTTTAAAAACTTCCTCAAAATACGTAGCAACAGGATAGAACTGGGACTTTAAACCTAATCCTCCGACTCCAAGTTGTCTCCTTTCCTCTATGATTTCAAAGAAAGAAGAGTTAAAAAAAATAAAGGAAAACATTCATATTTAGGGAGGAAAGAGAGAGAGAATGAGAGAGAGAGAGAGAGAGAGAGAGAAGAGAGAGAGAGAGAAAG
>JAQQSW010001311.1:0-11066 GCA_028646575.1 Pseudocheirus occidentalis
AACTATGTGTATCAACTTTGTGACCATTATAATGACTTTGGCTTTCTGGTTTTGGGACTTATCCTTCTGGTCTTGGGACTCAGTGTTATGGTTTCTGAATAAAGACCTTGGTTCTGCCTTCCATGTGGAGAGTTTGCTATATTTTGTGATCCAAAACTACACCAACATATTCATAACCATCATGGGTGTTGTGAATATCTCATTCTTGATACACTCACTTAACTATTCTTTACAATACTTTGTGTCTTCATAGTGTCTAACATGAAGGATACACATAAAAGTCTTCTCCTTTCCCCATCCTTTTTTAAATTTTATTTTCAAGTTCATTTGATTGGATTTTGCAAGACACCTGGCAAATGTATTCTGATCAGCCTTTGTTAGGTATACTTCATCCCTGGCCAGGGATCTATATAATCCCCATATTGTAAGCCATGGTCCAGAAATACAAAGCCAGTTCTTTCCTTTCCTTCAATATCCCTTTCTTTCAATGTAGCCACAAGGAAGGCATCACCTATATTCCTTTGATACACAGTTTCTTTCCCAGACTTGGTAAGTTTTCTTTTGGCAGTGTCATTTTTTTCTCCACATGAATCACCAACATGGGGTAGGCAATTTCCATTTTCACAAGTCTTAAAGGGTTTTCTGCTATGTCTTAGATAAATACCATGAGAAGACAATAGACCTTTCTATTGTTATTAGGGCAACAAAGAGCTAATTGACAGGTTTATGATGCTCATTCATTTCCTGTTTCCCAGCCTTGCCTCCATTATCAGTCAGTCAATTAATATTTATGAAAAACCAACTATGTTACAGGCACTGTGCTGAGCACTAGGGATACAAATACTAAAAAAAGGCAGTCCTTGCCCTCAAGGAGCTTATAATCTGACGTGGAAGACAACAGAAAAAAGGAAACTGAAAAGCAGGGGTAGTGTTAAAGGGAAGGTACTCAGTGCAGGGATAGGGTACAAAAGTGAAATAAGTCACCAAACAGTGTAACCAGATGAAAAATGAGATCTTTTGGGCTGAGCTCCATTTTTATTTTTTTTGAATCTCAATTCATTTATTTATTTTTAGTTTTCAACATTCATTTCCATAAGATCTGGAGTCACAAATTTTCTCCCCATCTTTCCCTTATCCCCACTCCAAGATATAAAGCCTACTCAGTACCCCTTCTCCCAATCTGCTCTCTCCTATATCCTCTCACATTCTTCCTCCCCAACTTTCTAGTATGACAATATGGATTTCTATACCCCAGCGCCTGTATATCTTTTTTCCCAGCTACATGTAAAAAACAACTTTTTAAATGGTTGTTTTTAAAATTTTGATTTCCAGATTCTTTCCCTTCTTTCCCCCTCACCCACCCCCACTGGGAAGACAAGCAATTTAATATAGGTTGTACATGTGTGGTTATTTAAAACATTTCCATAGTTTTTATATTGTGAAAGACTGACTATATTTCTCTCCATCCTATCCTGCCCCCCACTTATTTTATTTTCTGTTTTGACCTTTTCCCTTTTCAAAAATGTTTGCTTCTAACTACCTTCTCTTCCAATCTGCCTTCCCTTCTATCATCCCCCCTTTTATCCCCTTCCCTCCTACTTTCCTGTAGGGTAAAATACCAATTGAGTGTGTATGTCATTCCCTTTTAAAGTTAAATTCAGTGAGAGTAAGGTTGACCCATTCCCTTTAACCTTCCTATTCTTCTCCTCCATTGTAACAGTTTTCTCATGCCTCTTTTATATGAGATAATTTACCTTAATCTATCTCTCTTTTTCTCTTTCTCCCATTATATTCCTCTCTCACCTCTTAATTTTATTTTTTGGATATCATCCCTTCCTATTCAACTGATCCTGTGCCCTCTGTCTATGTATACATGCATATACACACACATATGTATTTATATACACATATACCCTCCTTTACATACATATATATATGAATGCATACATATAAATTTCCTTCAACTGTCCTCATATTGAGAAAAGTCTCATGAGTAACAATGATCATTTTTCCATGTAGCAATGTAAATACTTCAACTTTAATAAGTTCCTTATGATTTATTTTTCCTATTTGCCTTCTCATGCTTCTCTTGCTTCTTGTATTTGGAAGTCAGATTTTCTGTTCAAATCTGTTTTTTTCATCAAGAATGCTTGAAAGTCCTCCACCTCGTTGAATGACCATATTATCCCCTGTAGTATTATACTCAGTTTTGTTGGGCAGGTGATTCTTGGTTTTAATTCTAGCTCTTTTGACCTCTAGAATATTGTATTCCCAACTCTTTGATCCCTTAATGTAGAAGCTGCTAGATCTTGTGTTATTCTGATTGAGTCTCCACAGTACTCAAATTGTTTCTTCCTGACAGCTTGTAATTTCTCCTTTACCTGGAAACTCTGGAACTTGGCTATGATATTCCTAGCAGTTTTCTTTTTGGGATCTTTTTAAAGATCAGTGAATTCTTTCAATTTCTATTTTGCCCTCTGGTTCTAGAATATCAGGGCAATTTTCCTTGAGAATTTCTTGAAGGATGATTTCTAGGCTATTTTTTTTATCATGGCTTTCAGGTAGTTCCATAATTTTTAAATGATTTCTCCTGAATCTATTTTTCAGGTCAGTGGTTTTTCCAATAAGATATTTTACATTGCCTTCTATTTTTTCATTTGTTTGGATCTGTTTAATAGTATCTTGATTTCTCATAAAGTCATTAGCTTGCATTTGCTCCAATCTAATTTTGAAGGAATTATTCTCTTCAGTGAGCTTTTCAAATTCCTTTTCCATCTGGCCAATTCTATTTTTTAATATATTCTTTTCCTCAATGGCTTTTTGGACCTCTTTTGTGATTTGAGTTAGTCTATTTTTCAAGGTGTTATTTTCTTCAGTATTTTTTTTGGTCTCCTTTAGCGGGCTGTTGACTTGCTTTTCTTGAATCATTCTCATTTCTCTTCCCAATTTTTTCTTCCACTTCTCTTACTTGATTTTCAAAATCCTTCTTGAGCTCTTCCTTGGCCTGTAATCCGTTCATATTTTTCTTTGAAGCTTTTGATGCAAGAGTTTTGACTTTGTTGTCTTCTTCTGATTCCATGTTTTGATATTTTTTATCCCCCCAAGAAAGTATTCTATGGTCTGATTTGCTTCCTCTGCTTGCTCATCTTGCCAGCCAGTTACTTGACTTTTAAGTTCTTTGCCATGGTAGAGTTCTGCTTCCAGAGTTTAAAGAGCTGTGGCCCAAATTGCTGGGGTTTTTGCAGTTGCCAGAGCTATGAGGAGGGTGCCCTGTCTACAACCACAGCAAGCTCTGGCAGCTAGTGGTCCTCACCCCAGGATCACCAGCCAAGACTGTGACCTGGATCTAAGAAGGTCAAAGCAAGAACAATTACCCTCTTAATGGTCACTTGGTCCCCCTATGATCTGAAGGCCAGAAGCAGCAACACTGAAACCACCAGGCCTCCACCACCTCTCACTCTTGGGTCGGGGGCTGGACCATACTCCTCACCACCCAGTTCCAAAAGAGTTCCCTACTAACCTCTTATTTTCTCTTTGGAGTTTATGGGTTGCAAAGTCTGGAAACCACCACAGATGCTGGTGATTCACTCTCCTGAAATATGCTCTGGCCAGTCTGTGCTGCTAGTCAGGGCTGCCCTGGGTCTGGGCCAGCGTGGCTCCCATGGGACTGCTTAGCCCCCAGACAGTGTGATAGACTCTACTTGTTGGCCTGCCAGGCTACCTTCAGTGGGGAATTTGTTTCTTTCTATCACTTTGTGGGATCTATAGCTCTAAAATTTGTTTAGAGTCATACTTTACAGGTATTGGGAGTGGCTGATGTGGGAGCTCACACAAATTCCTGCTTTTACTCCAACATCTTGGCTCTACCCCCCTGAGCTCCATCTTTAAAAGAAGTCTTCGGAGTTTATGGCTCTACCCTCCCATCAGAGGGACAAAGAGTGATAATAAAGTAGAATACCAACATTGATGGGATGGCTTTTGCAGGGTCAGGAAGTCTTCCCAATAGTGAACTTCCTAGGTCACAGTAGAAAAGTGAGAGAAATCCCTGAGTAGTAAAGCTGGGGGAGAGATGAGTATATTTCTTTTAAAAATCTAAGCTGTTTGGTGAACTCCCTGTGTGTCCACACCAACATACCCATTTGGCATCATTGAGCACACTTGAATGGGAATCACAACTATTGAAACATTTCTCTTCTTCTGACCCTCACTGAATCATTTCACCTGATATCTTCTGTGTCTCTACTATTTCCTTCTTTGGGGGACATATAGCTTCTTCCATATTGGAGTAGCCAGCTCTGTCCTCTGCAGGAAGAACCTTACATTTGTTTTCAAATTCTAATCTTAAATATGCCCTTTTCTTTCCTTTCTTCTATATGTAATGATATGCCAGCATCTTGAAGAGGATCGAGTATCCCCTCTTTCACCTCAGTTCTCTTTCCCCCCATCAAAGTCAAGTATCTGTTTACTTTAGGGGCACACCATTCTCCCTCACAGCTTGGAGGATGGAGAGGCAGTGCTTTGTGTACTTGAATGTTTTTTTTGCAATGAGGGAGATCAACCCAAAACTGCCATTTAGCTACAGCTAAATAAGCATAAGCATCCCATTCAATGCAATTTTTGGTACCATTTTGCTTATTCTTCACAACCAAATGCACCATAAATATTTATTTGGCTATTTTGAAGACCATCATGACAGTGGAGCACACACAGCCTGATTGGAGGAAAAACTCTCAAGTTATTTAGACACCCGCAGCTGTGCATCCCTACTGCACCGCTACCTTCTACCTGGACCCATTCCCTCTTACTCTTAATAAGGCAATGCCACAAAGCAACAAGACTCTTGGCCCAGTCAGTAATACTTAAGTAAAATTTTCCTTCTTTTCTTATGTACCTTAGCTAACTGCCACTTCAACACTTTAAAAATGGTGGTGAAAATTTATTTTGTAATATCAACTCATCTTTGTAGTGCCTTAGGCTGACAAAGTACTTTCCCTATAACTATAAGATAGAAAATTATGTTTACAATACAATATTTTAACATTTTATACTTACTAGCTGTGTGACACTTAACCTTGTTTGCCTCAGTTTCCTCATCTATAAAATGAATTGGAGGAAGAAATGGCAAAGCACTCCAGTATCTTTGCCAAGAAAACTCCAAATTCAGTCACAAAAAGTCAGATACAATTGAAAGTGACTGAGCAATTACAGCACAATTGTAATATTTCAATATTATTATTAGCCAAGTTTTACATAAATGGAAATGGAGGCATAGAAAGGGTAACTGATCTACCCATGGTTGCATAGTTTAGAAGAGACAATATTCAAAGTCTCTTCCTCTGCCCTGCCTTTTCCCTCCACTCCCCCACTGTACCACAATGCCTTCCCAAGAAGCAGCCATACCTGCTCTCTTCCTTTGACCCTGCTCTGGGTTGCCCCGATTACTGTCTTAACAACCCTATAGGGTTTGAGAAGTGGTTTAGTTTTTCCATTGTACCTTCATTCCTTAAGACTTAGGTCTATGGGACTGGATACAGTATTTTTTCCAGTTCCTAAAACTGAAGGAGAGGATTAAATTTGGCACAATCCTAGACATTATAATTAGAAAGGTTCCATGAGAAGGCAGCACCATTCTGAGGGTATGGAGAATGGTGATTATTAACCTAGGTCTTATGCATCAAGGGTCTCTGAATTGTTGGTCCTCAGCAGAGTGACTCAGAGAGGCAGAAGAGGAGGAGGTAATAGCGTTGCAACCTAATATTTAAGAAAAGACCCAAGGGTTAAAGATCAGTCCATAATCAATCCACAATCCCACCACCATCACTACCACCAAGTTGGAGTGAGTAACAATGTCCATGCCTACTTACATTATCCCCTTTCCACTTCCTTTGTACGACTCCTTTTCCCCATCAAGGTTCCCATTGGTAATAAATGTTCTCCTTCCTCCATAGTGTCCTTGAAGAAAAAGCCATTTCTAGGCGTCAGTTGCTCACTGGAAGATTTCAAGATACTCAGTGCTGACAATTCTGGGAGACGTGATGAATTGGCACCCTCTGGCCCAATCAAAGCCAAACTGCAATTAAGAGCCCAGAATATGAGATGAACAACAATAACTTTCAACTATAGTATAGCCCAGGGTAAAACCCATGTGGGGTAAGGCAGAGGTTTTATGTCCTGATGCTAATTGACCATCGTCATCCCAAAGAGGGTAATGGAGAATCATTCCCAGGAAAGGATGTCAGTGAGGTAATGTGAAATGAACAGATTGGCTCAGTCCAGTTACTAATCAGATTGGCATCTGGGAGCACTTTTAGGTGGTTAGTATCTCAGACTGATGGACTGAGGATGGATTGCCCCCAGATTCCTTGGGGAGCCCAAGCTTAAAAGAACTGAAAAGGATAATGCTGATACTTAATCTCAGTGAAGTGGTCAACATGGGCCAGAACCCATGCTGAACACTTCAAAGACCTAGGCTAATATTTCAGCATCTTAAATCCCAGAGAGATAAGATAAGTCATTATAAATGGACATGAATTCATATTATAAATTACCCTTCCCTTCCCCATGGGTGCTGTTGGTGTCAATATGTATGGCTCACCTTTTCCTCTGGTTGTGCATTCTGTTAACTAGAGCAGAGGAATTTCAGTGGAAACTATTTCATTCTCATGGGCTTTTCATTTTCATTCACTCATCCATTTATCTTCCTTGCTTTTTCATTCGTTCCCTATTTCATTTATTTGCTTAAAAGCATGTTTGTAGATTCCTTGAACAAAAATTTGGGAGGCTTTGTGGTATGGCAGAAAGAATACTGAATTTGGAGCTGGAAGAGTTAGGGTCTGATGCCTACTAATCCATAATCTCAGGCAAGTGACCCCTCTAAGGCTGAATGGTATAATGGAATGAATAGACATTTGGGGGGTTAGTAAGATAACACGGTGAATAGAGTTCTGAACTAGGCCTGGATTTAGGAAGACTCATCTTTATAAGTTCAAATCCAACCTCAGACACTTACTGTGTGACCTTGGGCAAGTCACTTTACTCTATTTACCTCAGTTTCCTTATCTGTAATATGAGCTTAATAGGAAATGGCAAATCACTTCAGTATCTCAACAACAAGAAGGCATTTTGGAGTCAGAAAACCTGAGTTTGCATCCTAGCCTTCCTACTTACCACTTATATGACTTTAGCCAAGTCCCTTCTCCTCCCTGGATCTCAATTTCCTCACCTGGCAAATGAGATGAATGAACTGAGGCCCCTTCTTGTTCTAGATCTATGACTTTATGGCCTATAAAATCACCTCTCAGATGTCAGTTTCCTCATCCTTAAAACGAGGGGATTGGACTAGGTGACTTCTAAGGTCCTTTTCACCTCTAAATCTAAGTCTTGTTGAATACCTTTCTTTTTAGAATCTATTATATATTTTTTTGTTTTCATGTAATCTAGGTTTCCCCACTGTATCTCTCTCCTTTTCCCCTCCCAGACAGTCATCCCTTATAATATAGGATTTTTTTTTTAGAGAGGAAGGAGAGAGAACCAATCAACACATGGAAAATAATTTAATGTAATATGCAACATTCCATACTCATGGACACCAGGAGGTTGCATTGTAACAGAGGAGTCAACATGTATAACACAGGAGTAACCTGAGAAGGTGCTTTGGTCTGAAGATGACAGGGATGCTGAAAGTCAATTTACAAGTAATTACCAGTAACAATGGTAAGCATTGATTTGTTTACAATGCCCAGAGAGGTATAAAGTGAAATTAAGAGGGAGGACCAGGCATAGCTGTAGAGGTGATGGGAAGATGATGCAATCACTGTTGGAGCAAGGGGCCATGCCAAAGAAACCCAAGAGGGAAGTCCATTGTGGAAGTGTTCACTTAGCTAGAATCTCAGTGAATTTGGGAATCATTCCAAGAGAGTCCTGCTGGGTCACTCAAGAAGACTGCATCCACATCAATTTCTGCACCACTGTCTCAGTATCAGTGGTTTGCATGGATCCTGTGGATTTGTAGAACTGAAAAGAGTTGTGAAAAGTCTCTTATTTCTGAGATATGTGAAATTCCCTAACTGGGACACCCAGCCAAAGGGCTGGTTGAGTTGGTCAGAACAGATAGGAGACTTCTGCTTCTCCCACCATAGCAGTTCTTCATGATGACTTATACATTTTTCTGTGCCCCCATAGATATCTTCAAAATTTTCTCTGAGATTGTGTCTCAGAGTATATGTCCTTTTATTTCTCCATATCCCATTACCTAGCATCAGAAACATGTGTAAATAGGTTAAGGTGGATTTGTTTTAATTGCATCTCCTTGTCTTTTTCTTAGATGTAGAATGGCATAGTTGATAGTGAGCTTGTCTCAAAGTCAAGATAGCTCAGATTCAAGTCTTGTCTCTGATCCATACCAGCTGTGTGACCCTGGGCAATCACAGCTTTTCAGTGCCCCAAGTCATTGTCTCTGACCATAAGTCTCAGAGAAGGTATCAATGTACATTAGTATAGGGAATTCTCTACTTAGAATTCCCTACAGTGATGCCCAATCATAGGTTCCACCTCCTGCCCACCTCAAAATAAGTCTTCCTTCCAATTCCATAATACTCTCATCAGTTCATTCAGACATTCTCACATTTCTCCAAATTTCTCATTTTCACCGTTTCTGACCACATAACAACATTATATTCCATTCATACATTCCAACTTATTCATCCATTCCAAAATCAATGTATTCTTATCTTTTTTATTACTGAAACTTAGAGAATAAGAAAATAAAAAGAAACATATTATAAACTTAAATATTGAAACAAATACATAATAAGAAAAGACAAAAAACAATGCTATAATCACAGCAAAACAATGTATTCCTATCTTGTCCCCAGTTTTTTGTTACCACAAAAAGTAAAGCTATGACTATTGTGGTTTATAGTCGAATATTCTTCCTATTTTTTACTGCCTTAACACATTTGTCCATGAGTCCAATCACTGGGTTAGAAGTTATAGAATCTATTTTTTTTTTTGTATAGTTCAAAACAGTTTTCCATAATGGCTAGACCAATCCACAGTTCCACAAATAGGGCATTTATAGTATCTGTACAACTAGATGGCGCCATAGTGGA
The DNA here is from genome assembly GCA_028646575.1 of Pseudocheirus occidentalis. NCBI lineage: Eukaryota > Metazoa > Chordata > Mammalia > Diprotodontia > Pseudocheiridae > Pseudocheirus > Pseudocheirus occidentalis. The sequence continues at coordinate 9,111 of JAQQSW010001311.1, forward strand.
CAGAGTGCTGGGTCTGGAGTCAGGAAGACCTAAGTTTGAATCTGGTCTCAGACACTTATTAGAGGTGACCCTAGGCAAGTCACTTCACCCTGTTTGCCTCAGTTTCCTCATCTTTAAAATGAGCTTTAAAAAGGAAATAGCAAGCCCTGTCAGTATCTTCACCAAGAAAATGGGATCAGAGTCTGATAAACAACAGCATCAACACAAGTGTCTGTCTTCCCACAGTCCCTCCAACACTGACTGTTTCTATTTATTTTTCTCACCTGTACCTACTGGCAACTCCTTCATTTTGCAAATGAAGCAAGTGAACTCCCAAGAGATTGATCTTAATTATTTAAAAATAAAACACGTGACATCTGAGGCCAAAACTGGAATTAGTCAATATTACAATAGCTGGAAATAGTTTAGGTAATAGCCTAACAGTGGATAAAGTCAAAACATGCCATATGCTGCTTACATTATTGAAGGAAAGCCTGAAATACTTAAATGGAATTCTCTTTAGCTCAACTTGGGTATTAACTTTCAGTGTCAAAGCAAGTGATCGCCTGCTAGGCAGGGAGCTCAAAGGGGCTCTTATAAGCAAAGTTAATCAACTTTGGATATCAACAATAGGATTCAGGAAAAAAAAATATGCACAGTAAGAAAATAAAATTAAAATGCCATCTTCATCTAAGTAGGGACTCTCAATATCTTCTTGGATGAGCTGGGGGACATCATTCTTTTACCACCACACTTTTCCGTAGGATATTCCTTTATTCTTTTAGCCACAGGACAGTAGATCATGGAGACATTTTCATATTTTCAAAGACCTCAGAGTGAGAAATCAGTTTTGGTCTAATGTGCTAATCCTTTCTCTTGGACTTTGCCACAACAGGGTCTTTCAGTAAATAACATGAGGAATGGCCTGTTTATTGCCACCAATAATAAATGAGACCAGTTTCACACGTAGGTTGAACATTCTCAGAGATGGAAGGTGATATCGGACAATTTCTAATCTAGGGATGGGGAACCTGTGGCCTTGAGACCACATATGGCCTTTTAGGTCCTTGGGTATGGCCTTTTGACTGTCTGAGTTTCATAGAACAAAATTTTTTATTAAGGGGATTTGTTCTATGAAGTTTGGATTCAGTCGAAGGCCCACACTTGAAGACCTAGAGGGCCATACATGGCCTCAAGGCCACAGATTCCCCATCCCTGTTCTAATCCAAAGTTTCTAACCCGAAATATACTATGAGCCAGTTAAAGTTAATGATGCAATTCCATAAGGATTTATAAAATGTGGCACAGTGAATAGATTGTGTCCTTAGACCCAGAAAGACCAGGATTTGAATTCTTCCTTGCACCTGTGTGTGACCCTGGACCAGTCACTTAGACCTCTTTCAATATCACTTTCCTCATCTGCAAAAGGATAATAATAGCACCTACCCAGAAAGGTCACTATGAGGATCAAATGATAGACTATATGTAAAATATTTTACAAACTTCAATCACCATATAAATATTAACTATAATTAGGGAGAAAGTAAGGAAGCAGTTTACCACAGCCCACCCTCTAGGAGCTTCCTAGTTTAAGGAAATTATTCTAAATAACCAAGTGCTAAGCATAGCAGTTTCTAACTCCTGAAGGGTTGTAAGTGCTGCAAACACCCTCTAAAGTGGGTGCCCTGAGGTAAAGCTCTCATTTCCCAATCCCCTTGTTACAGGTCTCTTGAAAAGGACTCTTCATAAAAGCAGTTTAAAAAGAAATTTAATCCCAAATCTTCCCAGATGATTTTTTTTACTTAAATTCTAATTAATAATACTTTGTCTTCAAGAAAATTTTTTTTAAAGCAGTATGTTTCCTTGTGTTCATTTAAGGAACTGACTGCTTGCCTAGCAGCATTTGGTTTTAACAGATGCTCTTATGATCTAGGCCAAACAATAAACCTGATTTTAAAATCATGAGCCTTAATATAA
>JAQQSW010001312.1:0-19571 GCA_028646575.1 Pseudocheirus occidentalis
TACAAAACACTTTTCACACAAATAAAATCAGATCTTACTAATTGGAAAAAAATCAATTGCTCATGGCTGGGTAGAGCTAACATAATAAAAATGACAATTTTACCTAAATTAAATTACATATTTAGTGCCATACCAATCAACCTACCAAAAATTACCTTATAGAACTAGAAAAAATAGTAACAACATTCATTTGGAAGAACAAGAAGTCCAGAATATCAAGGCAATTAATGAAAAGAAATGTGAGGGAAGGTGGCCTAGCTGTACCAGACTTTAATCTCTATTATAAAGCAGACAGTCCTCAAAACTGCCTGGTACTGGCTAAGGAAAAGAGTAGTGGATCAATGGAATAAACTGGGTACAAAAGACTCAGTAGTCAATGACTATAGTAACATACTATTTGATAAGCCCAAAGACCCCAGTTTCTGGGTTAAGAATTCACTATTTGTCAAAAACTGTTGGGAAAATTTAAATGTAGTATGGAAGAAGCTGGGCATAGACCATTACCTAATGCCATACACCAAAGTCAAGTCTAAATGTGTGCATGATCTAGGTATAAAGGCCGATACTATAAATAATCTGGGGAATCAAGAAATAGTTTACCTTTCAGATTTATGGAGTAGGGAAGAATTTCTGACCAAAGAAGGGATAGAGAGCATTATAAAATGAAAAATGGATAATCTTGATTACATCAAATTGAAAAGTTTCTGTACAAACAAAGCCAATATAACCAAGATTAAGAGGGAAGTGGGAAATTGGGAAAGAATATTTACAACTAGTGTCTCTGATAAAGGTCTCATTTCTAAAATATATAGGGAATTAAATAAAATTTATGAGAAGAGAAGTCATTGCCCAATTGATAAATGGGCAAAGATATGAACAGGCAATTTTCATAGGTAGAAATTAAAAATATCTTTAAGCATATGGAAAAATGCTCCAAATCACTATTGATTTGAGAAATGCAAATCAAAACAACTTTGAGGTACCACATCTCACAAGTCAGATTGGCTAAGATGACAAAACAGGAAAATGACAAATGCTGGAGAGGATGTGGAAAAATTGGAACTCTAATGCATTGTTGGTGGAGCTGTGAACTGATACAACCATTCTGGAGGGCAATCTGGAACTATGCCCAAATGGTTATAAATAATTGCATACCTTTTGACCCAGTAATACCACTTTTGAGGTTGTATCCCAAAGAGATCCCAGAAGTGGGAAAAGGACCCATATGTACAAAAATATTCATAGTAGCCCTCTTTGTGGTGACAAAAATTGGAAACTTAGGGGATACCCATCAATTGGACAATGGTTGAACAAGTTATGGTATATGAATGTAATGGAATACTATTGTGCTATAAGAAATGGGAAGGAGATGGACTTCATATTTACCTGGAAAGGCTTATATGAATTGATGCTAAGTGAGAAGAGCAGAACCAGGAAAAATTTGTGTACGGTCACAGATACATCATATGTATGATGACTAACCTTGATAAACTGGACTGTTCTCAGCAACGCCCAGTTAAAAGACAACTCTACAAGTCTCAGAATGGAAGGAGACACCTACACTCAGAGAAAGATCTAGAAAGACATGAGTGTAAATGGAGACTGAAGCAACACATGCTATTGTTCTTTTGCATGTTTGGTTTTGTTTCTTTTGTTTCTTTTTCTTTCTTTCTTTTCACATTATTCACTCCATTTGCTACAACGCTTCTATACAACAAGACTATTGTACAATGTGAAAGTGTTTGCAGATCTCACATGATTGTACGCTACCATTTGGGTGTGGGTGGGACAAGGGAGGGTAGAAAATCTGAAACTCAAGCGATTCTGTAAATGAACCTTGTTAACTAAAGGTAAATAAACAAGTCAATAAAAAAGATTGATCTTATTCTTATATACTTTTAACTTTCTGTGTATATGTATGTATACATATGCATGTGCATGTGTATGTATATGTACATGTACACATTAATGTATATATGTATATGAGTATATGTGTGTGTGTGTATATGTCTATGAGTATTTGGGTGTCTGTGTGTGTGTGTGTGTGTGTGTGTGTCCTGGATATCAGAACATCATCAGAGAGGTTTGAAATTAAGCTTTTCTCCCTCTTTGCATGGATTTTGTTTGTACATAATTTTTCCAATTTCATGTAATCAAAATTATGTATATGTAATATTTTGGTTAAAACCAAACCCTTTCAATATGCATCAAAGTTATACATTCTGATTTTCTATTTGTGATATGATTATAAATATTTAGTACTTGTATACATTATAAGTTTAGTATATAATAGGGAGAAAGGCGTTGGTACACACATAATTTCTTTTGGCAACCATACCTTAAGATTTATTTATTTAAATTTGTTGTTCCATGTGCAATCATTTTATTTTTATATATGCTATGAAATATTTATTTTTCTATGATACAGTGACTCTTCTGTAGTTATGCCTTTCCATTCTAAAATTATGGATTTGATTATTTAAATCAACCTAATCACTGACTGATGTATTATTGGTATGATAAATTGTTCAAGTTTGTCAAATATTCTTTGGATTTTACTCTATAATTTATAATCTTACTCTCATTTATACCTTTCTTCAAGTCACTGACAAAAAAAGAATATTTGTGGTAGACCACTAGGTATTTGTCCTATAAATTTATATTAATCCTTTAAAGTATATTTTGTACAAGGTTATTCTGCCAGTTCTTATTCCATCTCGCTTAACTATTGACCCATTGGAACTTAAAGGTGGTAGAAAGTATAGATTTGAAAATCTGGTGGAAAGAGTAGATGCTAGAATAGTTAGAATAGTACCTTTTAGGTCTACTATCACAAAACCTCTTTTGTAGTATTAAATCAGTGGAGCTAGAAATTCCAGAAGTGTGTGTGTGTGTGTGTGTGTGTGTGTGTGTGTGTGTGTGATTATTTATTCCTTTAAAGTTCTAAGGCAACACAACATAGATGGAAAATACTAATATGAGTGTCATGGAAGCCAGAGGGGGAGAGAGAGAAAGTAACTGAAGAAAAAAGGATAATTTATGTGAAATGCAATGGAAGAAAAGGAAGATTTCTTTGCATTTGGAAATTAGTATGTCCTTGGTGACTATTGGCATAAGAATTTCAACTCAATGTTGGGGCGGAAGATTCATAGAGCTTTCAAATCTTGTAATATTTTATAAAGAATTCACATGATTAATAATTAAGAATCAATTGCCTAAATTGTTTTTGGCAAAGAAAGATAGCAGACACTGGAAAATGAAATTCTAATGAAAAAAGAAAATTATTGTGATAGGGAGAAAAAACAGAGACAGGAGACAGCTTTCTAAAATAATGTATATGCTTTCACAGAGTTCTCATCAGCCAAATGACCAAAAAATGTAGGGACAGGTAGGTGGCACAGTAAATAGAGCACTGGTCCTGGAGTCAAGACGACCTGAGTTCAAATCCAGTCTTAGACACTTAACATTTACTAGCCAATGTGACTTTGGGCTAGTCACTTTACCTCAAATTAATAAACAAAAAAATATATGTTCAGAAGGCAGAATTTTAAAAATATCCTGTTGTCTTGTAAGAATAATGTTTGTAGGTTTGAAGGTGATAATGACATAAGATGGGACATAAATCCCATAGATGAGAAAAACAGTAAATTCTTAAGCTAAAATGATAACAAGAAGATGAAAGAAAGGATAGGATAATTGCTTGGTTAGACTGATCAATGTTAATGAATGAAGATAAGAAAAAAAATCATTTATCTTTACTATTGCTCCTGTTTTCTCTTCCTAAATCTAATGGTAATGTAATTTGAATTTGAAGATCCTTTTCTGTTGGCAAAGGTAGCAGGTACTTAGCACTTAGTAAATGATCAATCTCTGTTGGGTAAACAGAATGTATGAACTCCTATCTCCTGTTGTTGATGTAACAGGAAGGGGCTGAACAAGGAGGGACAATACTGTTTATAAGGAAAAACCCAGAGAGTGAGAGTCAGAATTTCTTGGGACCAGCATCTGGAAGGAGAGCAGCTGCAAGAAAGAACTGAGAATTGAGAACTGAAGGAGATCTTCCAGGAGCAGGCTGAAGAGGGGCTGAGGAGGCTGAAGAGGAAAACCCTTCATCCCTCCCTCCCTCCCCCCAGGCTGAAGAGAATAGTTTTGATTTTGAAAACCTGGATGGAGTGATTTTGATTCTGCAAGCCAGATGAGGCTTCTTCTGGGCCCAAGGGCAAGCCAGAGCTGCCATGGGATTGAGGAAGCACAGCTGTGATGCTGAGATTTTATCTGTTTGTGGCTTTGTTGGGCCTTGACTTCCCGGGAGCAAAGACTGTGAGGGATCTGAGATAGACTGGACACTGTGAACTTCAATATGGAAAGGGAACTTCCTGGAGAAATGGACAAGGACCTGGGAGATGTCTGCCTTTGAACCCATTTGACAGTTTGGTGAATTCATGTAGGATGTGGGACCATAGAAGAGGATCCAGGGAATTTGGAAACAACCCTAAGTCAAGCTGAAAGAAGACTTTACTTAGATACTGTGTACTGACTGAGAAATTGTAAATAAACTAGTGACTTAGGGTTGGAGGGTCTATGTATTTTCTGATGATTGAATAGTGAATAATAAAGGATGATTGATTGACTAAATGATTGTACTTAGTGATTGATGACTGAATAAGTAATTTATTTGTAACCTAGTCTGCCCTATGAGTGGAAAACTTTGACTATTATACTTTGTAACTGAATTATGGATTTTGTGAATGCTTGAGTGACTAAATGATTATTCTTTGTTCAAAACTCTGTGACCACTGTAGTGGAAACTATGTGGCCATTTTCTGTGATAAGTTGTTGTGAATGCTGTATTTTGATTATGTGTGATAAACTGTAATATTGTGAATGCTGTACCTTGATTTATTGAATGTTTTGCTTTAATTTTTAATGGAATAAATAGAGTGTTCACTATACTGTGTAATCATGACATTAAAAGCTGTTCACTGTAGAATCCTTCTGAAAAGCTGCTCATGCATGGCATTACACTGAAAGTAATATCTTTTGAAATGGAAAAACAGAATGAAATTTTCTAACAAGAAACCAAAATCCTGACATAAATAAAGTGATGGTAAAAAGACATTTATCTGTCATTAATGAAAATCCAAACCAACATTTTAAAATGAATTATATTATAGATAAGGGATGGATTTTTATGTAATTTTGATATGTGACAAGAGATAGATAGAAAAATCAAAGTGATTGTTTTCAAGCATATAGAAGGATTAAGGATCATATTTAAGCTCATTTTCCATTCATCACTCTCAAAGAAGAAGAAAAAAAATATTTCAAGTGACTTTAAAGAAGAGTAACCATAAAAGAAACAGAAGGAAATACATTATCTTAATCTTTCAATCAGCATTTATTAAGTCTTTACTATATTCTAGGTACACACAGTCCTGGGGATACATTGAAAGGCAAAAAAAGAGCTCACAGTCAAATTGGAGAGAAAACAAGAAAACATCTACCTACAATCAAGACAGAATTGGGAGAAACTGAGGATAGGCTCAGAAGGAAGACATTAACATTAATGAGGACCAGAAAAGACTTTTAGAAGGAGGTGAGAATTTTGTTGCGACTTGAGCCCAGCGAAGCAAGGAGAAAGCAATGAGGAAGGAGAGAGTGCAATACATGGCAGACATGAGGTTAAAATCATCTAAATTGAGAGTTTGAGGGTCTTGTGCAAAGCATAACAAGGGATGCAGTTTCACTGGATCACAGAATATTGAGAGAGGAGGAAAGGAAAAGAAGCCTAAAGAATTACAAAAGGGATTGGTTATGAAAGGATTAAAAGTTGAATAGACTTATGTTTGATACTATACAAAATAGGGAACTACTGTACTTTTTCTTTTTCCTTTTTTTTAATTTTTGCTTTTTGGAGGGGCAAAGGCAGGGCAATTGGGCTTAAGTGACTTGCCCAAGGTCACATGGCAAGTAAGGGTTAAGTTTCTGAGGCCAGATTTGAACTCAGGTCCTCCTGATTCCAGGACTAGTGCTCTATTCAGTGCACCACCTAGCCTCCCTTACTGTACTTTTTCAATAGGGAGAGTGACATGGTTAGACTTGCCTTTTAAAAAAATCAATTTGCATACAACCAGGAGAAGACAAAAATGTAAAAGCTCCTACATTCAAAATCTCCAGGAAAAATACAAATTGCTTGCAGACCATGGAAGAGCTCAAATAGGATTTTGAAAATCAAATAGAGGAAAATTTGAGGAAAGAAATAAGAGTGATGCAAGAAAATCATGAAAATGAGCCAACAGCTTGCTAAAGGAAACCTAAAAATGCTGAAGAAAATAGCACCTTTAAAAACAGACTAACCCAAATGACAAAAGATGTCCAAAAAGTTAATGAGGAGAAGATTACTTTACAAAGCAAATTGGCCAAATGCAAAAGGAAGTCCAAAAGATCACTGAAGAAAATAATTCCTTAATGGAGCAAGTGGAAGGTAATGACTTTTTGAGACAGAACCAAGAGAAAGAAAAAATAAAATACAATGAGAAAATCAATTCAGAAGAGATTTTGGGAAAATCTTGGAGTAAGATAATTCCGAGCTCTCAACATCTTCCCCCATAAAAGAAATAATATAGCACCTTTGTGTAAACATAATTAAGAATAGAGGTACAATAGGAGATCTTTATGGGGCAATTTAAGATCAGAAGAAAAATCCCAGGACAAGTTTTGTTCCCTGTGAAGAGAAAACATCTCCAGGCTATTGTCCACTTTAACAACAAAAGAGAAGCTGCTCAAACAAGTGGTAAGACTTGTAATTGGTTGGTTTGAGAGGCATAAGGCCCAGCTACATGAATTTTATACCCAATAGTGAGGGGAGTTGGGCATTGGACCCCAAGAAGATGATGGGAACCTCTGCTAACAAGCAATGCCAGAAACATCTGTGTTGTGAAGAATTGACGGGGAGAGAAGGAGCCAGTACACACCCATTAAGTGCAGTAGCAGTCAGGCAGAAAAGTCTTGATTGTGGATACTTACAGGAGGTTGAAGGTTTGACATTGTTTACAGGTTAGAAGAAGGAATTGAAGATCTGGGGCAAGAGGCACCATCCACTTCATACCCTAGGGCTAGAAGTGATTATAAAAATTAAGCTATTGCCACACACACACACACACACACACACACACACACACACAAAACAAAAACAAAAACAAACAAAAATGAACATGCCCAGGCAGAAAACTCTTATGGGAACAGATAAGACTGGAGTTCATCTTCAGAGGAGGATACTGAAGTAAAGAAACCCTAAAGAGTAACATCAAATGGTCACCTGCCCAAAAAGTGTTCATAGAAGATCTTTAAAAAATTTTTTAAAATCAAATGCCAGGGATGGCTAGGTTGTGCAGTGAGTAGAGCACCAGTCTTGGAGTCAGGAGGACCTGAGTTCAAGTCTGGCCTCAGATGCTTGACACACTTATTAGCCATGTGACTTTGGCCAGGGCACTTAACCCAAATTGCCCTCCAAAAAGCAAAAATAAAAAAATAAAAAATAAAAATAAAATGACAGAAATTGAGCAAAAACTAAAAAGGAGTAAGAATAGTCCAAAAAGCCCAGAAGATTAGGAAAGGAAAATCAACCAATTAGAGAAAAATCAACCAACTAGAGAATTAGAAAATCAACCAACAGAATCTTAAGGAATAAATTGACACCTTGAAAATTAGAACTGGGCAAGATGAAATAAGGGAAATCATGAGATCAAGAAATAATTAAACAATATATGAATAATGAAAAAACAAAAGAGAAAAGGAAGCATCTTGTAAGAAAAATATCAGGTTTTAAGAATAAATGAAGAAGAGAAAACAAAAAAATTATCAGAATAGCTAAAAGGTATGTTTAAAAAAGAATCTTGATATAATAATAAAAGAAATAATTAAAGAAAATTGTTCTGAATCATTAGAACAAGGTGGGATGAGGGCAGGGGCAAGTGGCAACAGAAAAAGTCCATTGATCAACACTTAAAAGAGATCCTATGAAGAAAACTCATAGGAGTACCATAGCCAAATTCTGAAATCCCTAGCTCAAGGACAAAATATAAAAAGCAACAAGAATAAAACAATTTAAATATGATGGTACCACAACTTGTATTAAACAAGACCTAGTAGTGGAGGCTGCAGGTCGGGGAACACTGTATATCAAAGTACAAGAGGACTGGGGCTGCGATTGAAAATGTCATACCCAACAAAGTTAGGCACAATCCTGAATGGAAAAAAAATGTACATTTGATCAACTCTCAGATTTTCAAGACTCTGTTTAAGAAAACAAACAAACAAATCTGAACTTAATAGAATATTTGACATAGAAAAACAAAGAGAAATATAAGGTAACATATAACTGTTGACAAGGGATTCAATAAGGACTGACTGTTTACTTTTTATATATGTAAGGTGTAAAACCTATGCTTAAGATTCATATTAATAATTGGGTAGCTCATAAGAAAGATTAGGGAAAATCTGAGGGAAGGAATACATAAAAGGGGAGTACAGAAGGGTGTTTAGAATTATGGCAACAGGAGGATAGTGGAGGGATCTTTGGAGGGAGTAGGAAGGTAATAGGAAGGCAAAATAATAGGTAGAAGTTAAGTAGATGAGGTAGGAGAGACAAGAAAGAAGAGATACACACATAAAAACAAGGGAATAGAATTTGCTTAGGAAAATACATGTCTATATATGTATGTATATATGGATATGTGTATGTATGTATGTATCAATAGCTATAGAAAAACACATCCAAACTTAATTATAGCCTCCTGGGGTGGGAGGAGAGGGAGCAGAAAGAAGATTGAAATTAAAAAGTGCACAACAGAGAACAAAAGAAAACTTTCAAGGAAGCAAAGATAAGATGGATGTCTTTTTTTAACACAAAGTATATTTATCATACACGGTTTCTTGAAATAAAATTTATTGTTACATAGTTTGAATCCTCTCTTATGTTCTGCTATGCACATGACATGCTTTTTTTCTTATTTTGTATTTAAGTTCCAAAATTTAAATTTATGATATATTTTTGCTTCTTTTCTCTATTCTGTAGTTATGTTCTGGGGTTTTAGTCTAAAATGAAATGAAAAAGAAAAGAAAATCAATCTGATAGCTGAAAAAGGATAGACTAGGGGAGAGAGAGAGATTTTAGACAGGGAGACTAACCAGAAGGCTAGTACAATAGTTCAGGTGAGTTGATGAGATCTGGCACCTGAGTATATAAAACCTAAAGGACTGGACATCTCATTGGGTATGGTAGGAAAACAGTCAGAGATCGTGAAATGATGAGGATGAGAACTAGCTTGCAAGCCTGGGTGCTTAAGAGGATGGTGGTACCCTTGATTTCACAAGGAAATTAGCAAAAAAGACAGTTTTTAATGAAAAAAAATAGTTCTGTTTTGGGCATGTTTAGTTTAAGGTAGTCAGAATATTTTCCCTTTGATATGTCTATTAGATAGTTGTATATGTGAGACTTAAGGTAAGTAGAGAGTGTAGCTAGTAAGTAGATTTGAAAATCATTAGCCTAGGGATGATAATTGAAATAATTGAAACTGATGAAATTATCAAGTCAAATAAAGAAGGAGAGAAAAACGAGACCTAGGACAGAGCCTTAAGGAGACCCAGGGTTGATGGATATAACCTGGGAGAATATTCAACAAAGGAAACAGAGAAGAAACTGTCAAGTTCTAGGAGCACTAAAAGAGAGCAATCCCATGAAAACCTAGAAAGGACAGTATATGGAATAAAGAGGGAATTGACAATGTCAAGGCTACAGAGGGGGCACAAAGGATGAGAACTTAAACACAATTGTTGGATTTGGGAATTTCTATTGATCATTCTTCTTTGTTTTGTTCTATGAGGCCAAACAAAATAAGTCCAACATATACTTAGTTATATGTCATATGTGTTTACATATTTAAGTGTATATTACATGTATTACATGTTTGATCATGCATATGTACTGTTAAGGCATATGCACTCATACAAAATGTTTGTGATTCATGTTTTTACTGAGTTATTTGTGAAAATATTTATACATATGAAATGCTGTGTCTTAACACAGAGAGTCAGACTTGGTGTGAGGAAGATCTGGGCTCGGTTCTCACATCTAATACTAGAATAGACAAATCACTTAAATTCTTTGACATTTAGGCAACACTACTATGAGAATCATCTAGTAAGTTTTAGGTTGAATGAGCTCTGTATTGAGAGAGGTAGAGTGGATTCCCACCCCTAACAAATTATGTTTTTGATATACAGACAAATACACATAGAATCACATCTTTCTACCTACTATCTCTAACTAATCTGTCTGTCTGTTCATCCATCCATTCATCCATGCATCCATGTGTGCATACATGCATAGATATACATTTATCTAACAATCTATCTGTTGAGCAACCTACTTGCTAAATATTTGGCCTAGAATGCATGTTACAAATGCAATGTGAAAGAATGTAATACCTTGGTAATACAGTTAAGTTCTCTCAAATAACCATGTCTCATTTATGCTTGTACATATCTTTCTTTTTATTTTGTGTGTATTTCAGTTGCATTATTTCACAACAGAATATACCTCTTGACATATGCTATAAGCATATACATTTTTTTATCTTCAGTAGAAGTCTCAGACTCTCTTGCCCCTTACTACATTATCATTACTAACATCTGCTATTATAAATAAATATAATGTGTATTCCTGATATTTTAGTAATGTGTTTATTTCAGTTCTTGCAGACTACTTATTTAGACATATAGTCATAAATTTCAATCTTAAAAACCTCACTTGGATAAGAAAATAGATATATTAAAACTAAAAATAAAATTATGTAATATATATTAATGATGCTGAAACAAGAAACTTCCAATTGTGAACTCTCTAAAAGCATCCCAAAATTATCCTTTCCTTCAAAGGAACACACAAACAACAAGCAAAAACTGAAACATAAATTGTGTTAAGAATGATAAATTGTGTTAAAATTGAAGCTTTAATAATAAGGCCAGATTCTTAAAATTGATTATTTTCTTTTAATCATTATTTTTACAACCAAGATATTTAGACATATAGAGAAAAGGATAGATTAAAAATTATATGCATTTATAATTCATAGTAAAGATTGGAAGGTAACTCACTAACACACATTCTTAATTTCAGATTTTATGTGAAAATTAAATATTGTATCAATTTTAATTCTTCTTTAGTTATTATACTATATATTTATCCTGGAGTAAATTTTCTTATTATTTAGAAAAAATAGCAAAAATAAAATAATATTTTAGCTAAAGAAAGTTTTGCTTATGGATATGGAAAGAACATAGGCCATATTTGGTATGAAATGAATAGACAATGTTAATTATTTTAAAGAATTTATTACTATTGCCATTCAGAAACCATATAATTCTATTTTTAGAAGACCTAACTCTTATGTGTCATATTGTAATGATTTTTAAAATATATTACCATACTAGCAATTAGTATGAGCTGTATTTAAGTAACAAAAAATAGTGGGTTGCATTTTGGTGAAGGGGGTCTTAATTTTTTTAAAAGAGATATAGAAGCAAATGCAACAACCTGTAAATTTCAGATATAAAACATTTATCTTAAATATAAATAAGCCATTACAGGCATGAGCAATTTACATTTGAAAGATTTTTTAAGTTCACACACAGCACTGTCAAGGATGGGGTAATCACTTTAGTAATTTTAAATGAGGACTATAAAAATTTTATGTTTAACTGTAATAGACACTTTGCATCCATAGTAACTCCTGCCAAGAAAAATAGTATCTAAAGTAAATCAGAGAACTATGATTTTATTCAAAAACCTACTGTCTGAACTGCCATTTCAAACACATACAATGACCCTCTTTTATAAAATAAATTTTACTGAAGTAATTTACTATGTCAAGCCCCTCCCCCCCCAAATAACCTCATATCTTTTATCAATGAAAACACCACAATCATTAAGGAAAGTTTTGTGAAAACATGCTGAATGTGAGGAATAAATAAGAAGTTATTTCCTTGTATACAGTTACATTTACTTTCTATCTATCTATCTATCTATCTATCTATCTATCTATCTATCTATCTATGTCTGTTTGTCAGTCAGCCTGTCTGTCTGTCTTTATTTATCTATTTATTTGTTAGTTAGTTTTTATCTATTTATTTTACTAGGAAGTGAGTGAACCTGCAATAGATTGTTCAGATATTTCTTTGAGATATCTCAAAACTTATAGCTTTATACCCCAGGAGGGTGACATTGATTAAATGGAAGAGTAATAAAGCAAAATGGAAACTATGTAGTGCAACGGATAGAACACTGGGTTTGGGATCAGGGAAACTCATATTCATGAGTTCAAATCTGCTCTCAGGTATTTACTAGATTTGTGACCTTTGGTGATTCGCTTACTACTGTTTGCTATACTTCCTCTTCCGTAAACCGAATTGGAAAAGGAAATGGCAACCCCTATATTATCTGCCAAGAAATACCCAAATAGGGTAAGAAAGAGTTGGACACAACTGAAAAGATTGAAGAACAAGCAATGCTTATATGGCACTTCAAAAGTTTGTCTGGGCAGCTAGGTGGCTCAATGGATAGAGTGTCACTCCTAGAGTCAGGAAATCATCTTTCTTGGGAAAAATGAAGCATCAGACACTTATTTGTTGTGCGACTCTGGGCAAGTCACTTAACTTTGTTTGCCTTAGTCTCCACATCTGTAAAAATGAGCTAATGTAATAAATGGCAAACTACTTCAGGATCTTTGCCAGAAAAATCTCAAATGTATTCACAAATAGCATACATGATTGAAATGACTGAACAACAAGAACCAAAAAGTAAAAGCAAAATCCTTTTATCCTTCCAATTTTGTATTTAAAATTTTTAAAAGTGTCAAAGATGCTTAAGACATGTGAGGTAATGGTAGAGTAGGCTTGGTGTCAGGAGAAGCTGAATTCAAGTCTTGCTTTTCTAGCTAGCTGAATGACACAGGCTGATCACCTTTATCAGGTCATTTGCATATACCTAATATATAATATGTCGTATCTACTGAGCCACAGAGACAGCTGTCATTTGCCTCTGTAGAAATTATGGATACTTGTAATATTCACTGATAAGGAGGAGAAAAATAGTAAAAATAATGAAAGATGAGTTTATTTTCCTAACATTGAAACCTACAATCAAAGCAGGTATAGTATATAATTCAAATATTTTCTCTTTTATACTGTGCTTGACTTTAGCCCTTGCAATTAGCTTGTTGATGTTCTATCCTAACAACACTTATGCCATTTTGGCTGCATGAAAAGGTATATGAGATCTAGATCAAATGGGACAGAAGGTTTAAGGATTCAGATAGAACCATGTTATGTCATTTTCAGACACATCTAGGACACTATGTTTACTCCAGAGGGACATGTTGCAAGAAGACTGTATGTTTAAGGGTTTATATGTTTAAGGAAATAATATCTCTAAAGCATGTTATATACTTTATGGTGCTATATAAATGTTAGCTCCTTTGTGCAAGATGCATTTTTAGTCATTCATTTTCTTTTTAAATTAAATTTAATGTTTCTTTTTAGTTCACATTATTCGTTTCCACAATATTTTAAGTTACAAATTTTCTCCCCATCTTTCCCATACCCACCAACCCAAAACAGCGATCCCACTGTAGAGCACCTCCCCCACCCCACTCTCTCCTATATCCTCCTCCATTCCCCATCCAACTTTCTGGGAGAGCAAAATGTATCTCTATACCCCAGTGCCTGTATAACTTATTTCCCAGTTGCATGTAAAGAAATAATAATAATATAGATATAGACATAGACATAGATGTGGATATGGATATATAGAAATATATATAGCCATAGATATAAATATAAAGATATAGATATAGATTAGATATAGATATTAAACATTTGATTTTTAAAACTTTGAGTTCCAGATTCTTTCCCTTCCTCCCTCATCACCCACCCTTATTGGGAAGATAAGCAATTCAATATAGTTTGTACATGTGTAGTTACACAAAACATTTCCATAGTGGATATATTGTGGAAGACTGAATATATATCCCTCCATCCTATCCCACCTCCCACTGGTTCTGTTCTCTACTTTGACCCTGTCCCTTTACAAAAGTGTGTGCTTCTAACTACCATTCCCCTCAATCTGCCTTCCCCTCCATCATCCCCCCTCTCATCTCCTTCCCTCCCACTCTCCTGTAAGGCAAGATGCCCAATTAAGTGTGAAAGTTGTTCCCTCACTAAGCTAAATTCAATAAGAGTAACATTGACCCATTCTCTTTTGCCTTCCTGTTCTTGCTCTCCATCATAAGAGGTATCCCTCACCTCTTCTATATGAGATAATTTACCCCATTCTGTCTCTCCCAATCTCCTCTCATTATATTCCTCTCTCACCTCTCAATTTTACCTTCTAAATATCATCCCTTCCTATGCAATTGATCCTGTGCCCTCTGTCTATGTATACCTGTACACATATATACACACACTAACATGTATTCAATATGTATTCATATGCACATATACCCTACTATATAGAAAAATAAATAATTCCACAATATTTTGAATTACAAATTTAAATTGCAAATTTACAAAATTACGAATTACAAAAAATATCTATACATTTATATTCCCTTAAACAATCCTTATACTGAGAAAAGTTTCATAGGTTACAATGATCATTTTTCCACGTAGGCATGTAAAGAGTTCAACTTTGGCAAGTTCCTTATGATTTCTTTTCCCTGGTTACCTTCTCATGATTCTCTTGCATCTTGTATTTGAATGTCAATTTTTCTATTCAGCTGTTTTTTTTTCATCAAGAATGCTTGAAAATCCTCCACCTCATTGAATGACCATATTTTCCCCTGAAACATTATACTCAGTTTTGCTCAGTAGGTGATTCTTGGTTTTAATCCTAGCTCCTTTGACCTCCAGAATATCATGTTCCAAGCCCTTTGATCCCTTAATGTAGAAGCTGCTAGATCCTGTGTTATCCTGATTTTTTTTCCACAATATTCAAATTGTTTCTTCTTGGCTGCTTATAATATTTTCTCCTTGATCTGGGAACTCCAGAACCTGGCTATAACATTCCTAGGAGTTTTCTTTTGGGATCTTTTTCTAGAGCTGATTTGTGAATTCTTTCAATTTCTATTTTGCCCTCTGGCTCTAAAATATCAGGGCAATTTTCCTTGAGAATTTCTTGAAGGATGCTTTCTGGGTTCTTTTTTTATTATGGCTTTCAGATAGTCCAATGATTTTCAATTTATCTCTCCCGGATCTATTTCCTAGGTCAGTGTTTTTTTTCAATGAGATATTTCATATTGCCTTCTTTTTTTTCTTCATTTGTTTGTATCTGCTTAATAGTATCTTGATTCCTCACAAAGTCATTAACTTCCTTTTGGTCCAATTTAATTCTGAAGCAATTATTCTCTTTCATGAACTTTTGAAATTCTTTTTCCATCTGGAAAATTTGGCTTTTTAAGACATTCTTCTGCTCATTGACTTTTTGGGCCTCTTTTCCCATTTGAGTTAGTCTGTTTTTTAAGGTGTTATTTTCTTCAGTCAGGTTGTTGACTCTCTTTTCATTATTTTCTTTCATCATTCTCATTTCTCATCCCAATTATTCCTCCACTTCTCTTACTTGATTTTCAAAATCCCTTTTGAGCTCCTACATGTCCTGCAACCAGTTGATATTTTTCTTTGAAACTTTTGGTGCAGGAGTTATGACTGTGTGGTTTTCCTCCACTTTCATACTTTGATTCTTTTTGTCCCAAAAAAGGGAATCTAAAGCTGAATTGCTGTACTTGCTTTGCTTCCTATGTTGTGAGTCAATTACTTGACTTTTTAGCTCTGCTTACCGACGGGAGGGCTTTGTCCCAAATCACTGGGGCTTTCACTGCTGGTTGGGGCAGACCTGGTACTAAAACCACAGTCTCTCAAAGGCTGGGCTCAGCTCCCAGCATGCTGTGATTGACCTTCCCTGCTGGCCTACCAGGGTAACTTCAGTGTGAGATTTGTTTTTCTCTGACACTTTGTAGGTTCTGTACCTCTAAAATTTGCATAGAATCATATTTCATAGGTATTTGAGGTGGTTATGGTGGGGGGGCATGGAATTTTCCTCTTTCTATGCTGACATCTTGGCTCTGCACACTGAGTCTGGAATTTATTTTTGAGTAAGTGGAGTGTTTGATCAGTGGCCTGGAACTAGCTCAGAGGAAGATCAGCTGATAGAATGCTGGTGGTTAACTGAAGAAGAGAAGACATGAAGGATTATTAGGAACTTGGACACTTTTAATCTTCAAATAAGTGACCCACTTCCTTAGGTGGGATTACTTTTTCCTTGTTTCTTTCCCAAGGCATAATTAGAACCAGGAGCAGGAATTAGAATGGGGGCGATTTCACATCACTATATGAAGTTCCTTAAAATTATACATGTCATCAACAAAAAGGGAAAATGACCCACTTGTAGAAAAATGTCTATAGCAGTTCTTTTTGTTGTGGCAAAGAAACTGGAAATTGAGGGGATGCCCCTCAATTTGGGAATGACTGAATGAGATGCAGTATCTGAATGAAAGGGATACTATCACTGCTTGAGAAATGGTGAGCAGGTAGATTTCAGAAAAAAAAAAACCTGGACATGATTTGATGCTGAGTGAAATGAGCAGAACCAGTGGAAGACTGTACCCAGTAACAGCAACATTGTGTCATGACCAACTTTTTTAGACTTAACTCTCCTCAGCAATGTAATGATCTAAGACAATTCCAAAAGACTCATGATTAAAAATACTATGCACATCCAGAGAAAACTATGGAGTCTGAATGCAGATAAAAGCATATGATTTTTTCTTTTTTCACTTTCTTGTGTTTTTTTTCTTTTTTATTCTTATTCTTCTTTCAAAACATGACTGATGTGGAAAAATGTTTAATATGATTATGCATGTATTGCCTACATCAGATTGCATACTGTCTTGGGAAGGTGACAGGACAGGGAGCAGAAAATTTTAGAGCTCAAATTATTTTAAAAGTGAATGTTAAAAACTAAAAATAGATACATTTAAAATAAGAAAAAGATTTAAAAATTATAACTGTCTTCTAACATTGTTAGTAATGGGTTTACCTTCACAAAACGTCTTCAAGTTGAGGTGGAATGAATATTAAGAAATGCCTAGGAGACTAATGATTTGTTTTAGGATTAGATTATTTCACATCTGAAGTCCCTTCAAACTTTAAGATTATTTTGTAAGAGAAGCAGGCAACTAGATGGTACAGTGGATAGAGCGGCAGGCCTGAAGTCAGGAAGACCTGAGTGTAATTTGGCCTTGGTGATTCCCTTGCTTTGTTACACTGGGTAAGTCACACAATTGTTGGCAAGAGTTTCCTCATTTTTAAACAGAGATAATAACAAACTCACAGTAAAAGAGAATGATGGTTCAATTTTGCTTTTTTTTAGTCAGTCCATTTTTGCAGTGTTGACTTTAGGACTAGACAAAACAGCTTAGGAATTTCAAATTTATATGGTACTCTAACATTTGGAAAGTACTTTATAAGGAAAACACTCAAGATTTTATTATCACCATATTTCAGATGAAGAAACTAGGGTGCAAAGTAACTGATATTCTCAGTTACTATATTCACACACTTAATAAGTTTCTAAGGCCATATTTGAAGTTTGTGACTTGAAGTCTAAACCTTTATCCGTTGTGCAAGTTTAGTCAAGGGACAGCAAGACCACTGACAGAGTACATTATGTTAGGGGTGAGAAGAGGTGATAATGATGTAAAAATAAATACATATATATATTTTTTAAATTTAATTAAAAAATTATTTTCTTGTTTACATCATTCATTTTGACAAGATTTTGATTTACAAATTTTCTCCCCTTTTTTCCCCTACCCCCAACCCCAAAACAGTGATCCCACTGTAAAGCCCCTGCCCCAATATGTTCTCTTTTATGTCCTCCTCCAACACCCCTCTAACTTTCTTGTAGGGCAGGGAGTATCTCCCTACCCCAGTCCCTGCATGTCTTAATTCCCAGTTGCATGTAGTTAATAACAACAATAATAAGTGTGTGTGTGTGTGTGTGTGTATACATACACAAAGGTATATTTGTTTTTTAATTTGATTGTAGAGCTTTAAATTCTATTTTTTTTTCAGTTCCTCCCTTGTCACCCACCCCCACTGGAAGGACAAGCAATTCAATACAGGCTGTACATGTGTAATTATGCAGGACATCTTCACAGTGGACATATCGTAAGAGGCTGATTATATGTCCCTCCTTCCTATCCTTCCCCCTTTGTTTTGTTCTCTACCCTGTCCCTGTCCCTTTAATGAAGTGTGTGCTTCAAGCAACCCTCCCCCCAACCCTGCCCTTCCCTCCATCGTCCCTCCTCTCATCCCCATGCCCCCTATTCTACTGTGTGGCAAGATACCCAGGTTAGAGTTTTACATCATTCCTTCCCTAAGGCAAATTCAATGACATTAAATGAAAGTAACTTTGTAACAGTTATCCCTTGGCTCTTCTATATAGGATGATTAACCCCATTTTGTCTCTCCCTGTCTCCTCTCATTCAAGTCCTCTCTCAACTCAGAATTTCACCTTTTAAAGTATCATCTCTTCCTATTCAATTGATCCCGAACCCTCTATATACACATATATACACATGCTCAGATATGTATTCATACACATATATATCCTCCTATATAGACATATGTGTAGGTATACATATCTATATCTATATCTATATCTATCTATCTATCTATCTATCTATCTATCTATCTATCTATCTATCTATCTATCTATCTATCTAGATTTGTATTCCCTTCACCTGTTCTCATACTAAGAAAAGTTTCATAAGTTACTATTATTGTTTTTCCATATTGGCATGTAAATAGTCCAACCTTGATAAATTTCTAATGATTTCTTTCCTATGTTTACCTTCTCATGCTTCTTGTGTTTGAATGTCAAATGTTCTGTTCAGTTCCGGTTTTTTCGTCAAGAATGCTTGAAAATCCTCTACCTCACTGAATGACCACATTTTCTCCTGGAACATTATATTCAGTTTTTCTGGGTAGGTTATTCTTGGTTTTATTCCCAGCTCTCTTGCTCTCTGGAATATCATATTCCAGGCCCTTCGATCCCTCAGTGTAGACTCTGCCAAATCCTGGGTGATCATAATTGCGTTTCCACAGTATTCAGATTGTTTTCTCTTGGCAGTCTGTAATATTTTCTCCTTGATCTGAGGGTTCAAGAACCTGGCTATAACATTTCTAGGAGTTTTCTCCTGGGGATTTTTTCAAGAGGTGATTGGTGAATTCTTTCAAGTTCTATTTTGCCCTCTGAATCTAAAACATCAGGGCAATTTTCCTTGAGAATTTCTCAAAGGATGCTTTCCAATTTTTTTTTTTTGATCATCGGTTTCAGGTAGACCAATAATTTTCAAATTATCTCTCCTGGATCAGTTGTCCAGGTCAGTGGTTTTTTCAAGGAGGTATTTCACATTGCTTTCTATCTTTTCATTTGTTTGTAACTGTTTAATAGT
>JAQQSW010001313.1:0-19552 GCA_028646575.1 Pseudocheirus occidentalis
ACATGCTATCATTCTTTTCGATGTTTGGCTTTTGTTTCTCTTTTCTCATTGTTCACTCCATTGGCTATAACACCTATACAACCAGATGATTGTACAATATGAAGGAGTTTGCAGATCCTATACATGATTGTATGCCACCATGGGGGGGGTCAGGTGGGGGATGGGGAGGAAGGGGAGAAAAATCTATAACGGAAGTGGCTATGGAACAGAATCTTGTAACCTAAAAGTAAACAAACAAGTCAATAAAAAAAAAAGAAAAAGAAAAGAAAAAAAAAAGTAAAAGTCTTGTCCCTATCAAAGGTGCAGTCTTGCTAGGATTCTGGCCCATTTGTTTTGGCATCATGAATAAACACTCTACTTTGACTGGAAGGCATGAGTATCCTAATTCTTTCAAGGCAAACTCTCACCCTGTACCCTTGCATTTCAGGGTTCCCAGCACCCTTGTATTGCAGCAACCTTATTCCCATAGATTCTCTTCCCCAGCCTCCACTTCCCACTTTTTTTTCTCCACTCCTTCCCTAGCTGTGGAATTTTACTTAAATTATTAACTTCCTTTTAAATAATTTATTTAGTTATATGTTTCTTCCCTTTTCTTCTTCTTTCCCTATCTTGGTTGTGATTAGTTGAAAAATTTTTCCCTCCCGTTCTTTCTCTTCTCTCCAACTTTTTCTATTTGTTGTTTCCTTTTTCTGTACTTTTTTCTAGGAAGATTTTCTTTGTTTTGTTCATTTAATTATTCTCTCCTTTTCTTTGCTATTCCTTATTTCTGGGCTATACTTTTATTTATTCTGTTTAAAATATCTCTTTCTATTCCTCATGGAATTAAAGCATCTGAAGTGCTAAATTTGAGAACCTTCTTTTACCAATACCTGTATTATTACCTTTATCATCATTCCTTTTTCTTCCACTTATACCTCTGCCATAAAAGTGTACTTCCATGAGGGCATGTGTAGAAAATCAGTCTTCCAGGTGAATGTATTTCAATTCTATCCTTTTCCCTCCTCATATTGACTAGTTATGCAATCTCTTCTTGGTTCCATGCCTCTTCCCCCTGCCCTCTTCTCTCATTTATTCTGACTTACAACCAACTACAGTAGTTCTCTTATTCTTGGAGCAGAATATCATACAAAGAGGAGTAGTATTTTCTTAGAGAAGGTGGTGTCCCAATGCATCAACTACCCTAAATTAAAGGTATCATTGCATCCTCATCTCCAGTTTCAGACATACATATTGGCATATACTTACCATATTGGCATATACTTCAGTGGAAACCACTCACCCCAATTGGATCGAGACCTCACTTTTCATTCTTCTAGTTTGTATCCTTTCCTTCTGCCTTCTTTCTCATCCTCTTGAAGTAGTCTTCTTGCTGAGAGATTATAGGAGATATCTCTTTGACCTTCACCTATATACTCGATAAGGAGATATGATAATTTTTTTTTTGCTTTATTTTGGAGGGGTGAAGGTAGGGCAATTGGTGTTAAGTGACTTGCCCAAGGTCACATGGCTAGTTTTGTGTTAAGTGTGTGAAGCTGGATTTGAACTCAGTTCCTCCTGACTCCAGGGCCAGTGCTGTATTCCCTGCACCACCTAGCCACCCTGGATAAGGATGTATCTTATATTCCTCTCTTTCATCTATTTTCCTTTTCCCCATTTACATATCCTCCTACTCTGTAATTTTGTCAGAAAATAAATTGATTTACCTGTATCACCATTGTGGGGGTTTTTCCTTAATGCTTTAGTTCTATTCTTTCACCTTCACTTCTCTTTCTTTACATTTTGATTATATTTTTATCCCTTTGCTTTTAAAATATCTTGATGACACCTCCCCTTAAAAAAACTTATAGGGCAGCTAGGTGGCGCAGTGAATAGAGCACCGGCCCTGGAGTCAGGAGGACCTGAGTTCAAATCCGGCCTCAGACACTTAACACACACAAAAAAACTAGCTGTGTGACCTTGGGCAAGTCACTTAACCCCAACTGCCCTCCCCCCAAAAAACCTTATAGATAAGTCTTACTTCCCCCCCCCTTTTTTTTCAGAATAACCTCTATTTCATTACTTTGTACTTCTTTAGGGACTGTGTTTACCTTTATAAAGGATTTGTTCTATGGACTACTTGTAAGTTGAATGTTGTTCCCATTACTTTCTCTTCTGCCACTGGAATGCTTCAAATGTCTCCCTTCTGTTAAACATCCATTTTAACAAATTGATGATTAAGCACAGGTTTTCAGGACATACCATTTTAGGTTGTAGCTTCTTTTCTTTTAGGAATTTACTGTTCAATCACCTTCTATAGTTTTTAGTGGATAGGTTTATTCAAATTTCATTTCTTTTACATTTGAAGGTCTTTCTTTTGATTATTTGCAGAATTTGATATTTGTCACTGGAATTCTTTTTTTTTTTTTTTTTGCTTTTTGGAGGGCAATTGGGGTTAAGTGACTTGCCCAAGGTCACACAGCTAGTTTTGTGTGTGTGTGTGTGTGTGTGTGTGTGTGTGTGTGTTAAGTGTCTGAGGCTGAATTTGAACTCAGGTCCTCCTGACTCCAGGGCTGGTGCTCTACTCACTGCGCCACCTAGCTGCCCCCACTGGAATTCTTAAATGTAAATAGTATGTGTTGATCTTTCAGTTGATTTTTTTTTTATTCAAAAGTTCTGTGAATTTTTCTTTTATTATTTCCTGAATTATGATATTCATGTATTCTGATCTGTTATATTCTTCTAAGAAACAAAGGATTTCAAGTTGTTGTGTATCTTCTCTTCAAGATCAGTGACTTTGGGTTGTATAGAGAACATGTATTCTTTAACAGCTTGTTTTTGCTTCTATTCTGCTAGATTTTCTTCCACTTAATTGCTTTTGTATTATACGTCTGTTAATTTATTTTTATTTTTTTTGGAGAAATTCTCTCATCATGTATCCAACATTCTACTCTTCAGGTAATTGAACTTATTTTTATATCAAGAGCTATACATTCTGACATATTCTTATTCTTAGTTTCTTCTCTTCTGGATTTTATTTTCCTTTTGAATCATTCTGGGATTTCTTAATATTATTCCCTTCACTCCTGGGATTCCATAAGATTTTGTTTTTCTTCAAGTATTGTTTCACTTTTCTTTGTCTTGAGTTATTTGTTAAGAGAGACTTGTAGGGTTTTTTTGTTGTTGTTGTTGAGATTTTAATACCTATCTTCCCTATTACTTTTAGGATACTGTCTATGGAGTTATCTATGTGTATGATGGATTTTCACTGTTTTCTTCCACTTGAAATTTGTTGTCTTTCAGCCATTTTTCTTTATATTCCCCAGTTATGCATTTCCTGACTTCTTCATTGCTGACTGAATCTGAACTGCAGTGTTGCTTCAATTTCCTCACATGTTGGGAGATTTAGGTTTCTTAGTAGTCACCCTGAGTAGATATTAGGGGTGTGTGTGTGTATATATATATATATATATATATATATATATATACATATATGCATATGTTCATGCTATGGCTGCCTTCCTGTGTGTGCATATGTGTATAACTGACATTTATTAAGTGCCTTTTATATGTTAGTTGGACAGTGTGCTGAGAGCTCAGAAAATGAAGAAAGACAAAAAAACAGGCAAACAAAACCAGTCCCTGCTTTCACGGACCACAAAGGATAACGAATACTACTTGCAAACAGCTCTGTGCAAACATGACATAAATGTATAAAGTGGAAATAATCAACCAAGGGAAGGCACTAGTGTTAAAGGTGTATTGGGGAAAGCTTCTTGTAAAGGTGGGATTTTAGCTAATATTTGAAGGAAGCCAAGAAGGATAAGAGATGGAGTTGAGGAGGGAGTTAGCCACAAAAAAAAAAAACCCGCCTTTTTCATGGTATTTTTTCTACCTTTTTTTTTTTGAACATAGCTTATTTATAAGATAACTTTGTTTCCAACCTCTTAGCTGATTAAAACATGAAATAATTTGATGCTTTCTTAAGGAGGCAGTAAGGCTGCAATACTCTTTATTGTCACATCATGCTGATATCACAAGGCATGCACATTTAAAAAAAAACCAGCTGCTGATTGTGCTGTCTGGCTTTTCTCACAAATGACTCTTTATGCTTTAGTTATTTGTGGCAAATGACCCGAAGATGCCAGCTTCATTGACAGTTGTATGTTTTTTTCTCCCAAATATGTCTTAAGTAAGCATATACTATTTGATATACTGTTTGTTTAGGCCTACTGGGCTTTTCAGTGGGGGAGGTAGAGAACGAAGACAAAAAAAAAAAAGCCGGGGAATAAATAGTTTCTCTGTCACTGAGAGGTTACAAAAGATAAAACTCATGTGAAAAAGCCAACAACAGCAACAACAATAACAACAATTGTGAGGAAATATAATGAGCAATTGCAACATAACATAGAGACCAGACCCTTTACGTGCTCAGAGTGTTGGAACTCTGGTTTAATCAGACTGGATTGAGGAATTAGGCTTGGCTTCTTTCAGTTGCATGAGTTTTACAGTTTATCTTGAAAAGAGAAATGAGGGCAGTTTGCTGGGGGACTAGAGGCTATACTAGATCCATATAGAGGAAATGGCTTGTGTGAAGACACATTTGGAGAGTTTAAGTATCATGATGCACAACTGCTAGGGAAATAGTACCTAAAGTCAGGAAGACTCCTCTTGCTCATTTCCAATCTGGCCTCAGCCACTTACTAGGTATGTGGCCCTGAGCAAGTCACTTAACCCTGTCTGTGTCAGTTGTCTCAGCTATAAAAAGAGTTAGAGAAGAAAATGGCAAACCACTGGTAAGAAAACCCCAAATGGGGTCACAAAGAATCAGAAATGACTGAAAATACACTGAATAGTGGTGTAATGTGTGCAAAATAGTGCAAAATAGTGACACTATTTGTTGCACTCCATATCCAACAGGACATTTGCTAACTCACCTGTAGGAGGTGCTATTCTAGTTGAGATGCTGGTATAACTCTTAGGGTATCTTGGGGACATAACGAACCTTTAGCTTGCTACTTGATTCATTACCTTATTAATTTACCCACTTCAGATTCAGAGGCAATTAAGGTACGAGTTCTGATATTACCTCATAAATTACCATGAATTAAGATAATATCAAATTAATTGGTTAACTTTGGACTTTATCAAAACCAGAGATACCTCCTTTTCTATAAAGCATGTTTTTTCTCTTTCAATCTCAAAAGCTGGTCTCATATAGACTTAGAAACATCAATGCTATTCTTTTTTCACCTCAGAATTTATTTATTTATAGTTTTCAACATTCATTTCCACAAGATTCTGAGTTATAAATTTTCTCCCCATCTCTCCCCTACCCCCCCACCCAAGGATGGCAAGCGCATTGAATACCCCTCCCCCCACCCCCACCCCACCCCCTTATAGCTCTCCCTCCTCCTCCCCCTTACCCTCTTACCCCTTACTTTCTTGAAAGGCAAGATGTATTTCTATATCTCATTGCCTATATATCTTATTTACAGGTCTCATGTAAAAATAATTCTTAGGTAGCTTATTAACAGAAATGCATATTACAAAAAAAAATCATTGTTTCAACATTGTATCAGCAGTAAGAAAAGTCACAGCAAAGGGCTCTTTTCTTTTACTAGTAACTCCTCTTCAATTCTGAAACCACAGTAAAACAATTCAGGTCTTTCTGGAAAGCAGGTAAAGTCTGCTCTCAGGATGAATTTTTTGAAGAATAAGAGATAAACTCAGTTCTCTCAAAATGCCTTTTTACATTTTTTCCATTTCAGTTAATTAACTCATTGTCTCAAAAAAAAGTTATCTCATTTTTTCCCTCTCTGTCCTTCATAGTCTTTCAGTCATGACAGTTAATCTCTTTTCAAGATTCGATTCCTTCTTTCTTAAAAAACACTTGAAAATATTCTGTAGGAGGGACTGTATAAATTGGCATTATGGTGGCTTTTCAAGTAGATTATTCTGGCAAATGTTTGGAGATTGAACTGGAGGGAGTGAGACTAATTAGAAGGCGGTGTGGTATAAATGGAAAGAATGTTGGATGTGGAATCAGGCCAGAAATGGATTTGAATTCCACCTCTCACAGTAGCAATGTAACTACTGGGTAGTCATTTAAACTCCCTTTGCCTCTGGGCCCTCCTTTGTAAAATGCACATAATAATACCTATCTTATATCATTATTATGGGGATTAAATGAACATAATGCAAGTTAAAAATATTTTGTAAACCTAAAGAACTATACAAATAAAAGCATTTATTATGATGGTGATTGTTTTTATTTTGATTCTTTTGTTATGGTCATTTGGGCAAGAAGAACTTTTTACATTTACTTCCTCTTTAAAGTCATTTTTTAGCCATGTCCATCTTTCTGTGAGACCATTTGGGGTTTTTCTTGATAGAGGAGTAGTTTGCCATTTCCTTCTCTAACTCATTTTACAGATGAGGAACTGAGACAAACTGGGTTAAATGACTTCCCCAGAGTCATACAGCTAGTGTCAGAGGCTGGATTTGAACTCAGGAACCAGAATCCTGGTTCCAAACCCAGTGATCTCATCTACTGTGTCACCTAACTGCCCTCTTACTGCATCTACTTCTTTGCTTTCTATTATTTCTCAATCCTTTGTACAACATTTCTCAGCTGGAATTGTTCTTTTCAAAGATCATAGGATTATAGATTTAGAGCTGGCAGGCACCTAGCAATCTTAGAGACCTTTTAACTATAGACATGAAGAAATTGAGACTTGGGAAGAGAGGTTTAGTGATTTTCCCAGGATCGCACAATTAGTAAATGTCAGAGGTGGATTTTGAATACAGGTCTTTTTGATTTCAAGTCCAGCATCATATCCACTTTGTAATGCTGTCTTTTAACTGCCACTTTCAATTTTTTCTTCTCTTCATCTCTTTCTTGACCTTTTCGTAGCATGTGTCACTGGGGTTTTGTGAAACTTTTTTGTTTTACTTTTTCCCCCCTCCAGTCTATTGGCTGCATCATCATTTATTTCCTGGTCCCTCAATGTGATTTCCCTCCAAAGCTTTGTCCTAGACCTTCATTTTTGTCTGTCTCTACATACTTTGTCCTGGTGATGTACATGACTCTTATAGATTCTTTACTGTATGTTTCCAGGAATATTAATTTTTAATGAGTTTCAGTGATAAATATTCTATAAACCTAGCCTGGGGGATACAACTTTGTTCTTTGTGTTCTTCACCCTACCCCCTTCTTACACTTTTTGAAGTCATGCTATCATATGTTTCAGCTCATAACCTCTTCCTTGTTCAGCCCTCACATAGTTTGTTTTTCCAGGGTCTCAATCATCTTTCAGTTCTCCTCGGTAATTAATTCCAAGATGCTTGAGTCCATCTTGAAGAAGCTGACCTGAAGGTTTTATATTCTGCCCTCTCCTGCCAAGTTTGTTTCAAGACATTTCTTTCACCCTTTCCCTGTGAGGGTCATTTCAAGATACTGGCAAAATTTTCCCTTTCTGGTAACTGAATCCATCTCCCACTTTGTCATCTTTCATCTGCTTCCTGTCCATCCTTTGATCAATGTTCTTTACTCACCCACCATTCCAGAGTCTAGGGGAAAAACAAAAGCCTTACAACCTTTTCCTTCCACTTGATACTTATTATTATTTATGTTTTCCCATTCAAACCTCTTCTCAACTGAAGAGTCATTTCTCTGCATTATCTCACTACCAATAACTTTGATAGCAATGAGGATATGAAAATTTCCCCCAAAACTTAAAAAAAATTCTGAATTTAAGAAACATGTAAAAGAAAGCACATTTCCACATTCAAATAGAACAGAAAAAGATGATATGTGAAAACATAGATCTTTATTATGTATAGTGTGCTTTCATGTATATAAGAAATTTAGTATGTTACCTTTAAAGTTATCCTGCTTTTCTGTATTTCCATCTGAATTTCCTTCTGTTTCCTCTTATGCATTCTTAAAGAAGCTTTAATGACTTTTTAAATTTCTTTTTTTTCTTTTTCCACAGCAACACTATCAGTAACTCCTCTTTCCCCAATTTCCCTCTGTAAAAAAGAGAAAAATAAAGACAATTTTTATAAAAAATGCACATAATAAAACAAAACAAACCTACATACTTACCATGTTCAAAAAAGTATCTCATTTTATATTTTGGGTCTACTCTTCTCCCCAGAAGTCTATAGCATTCTTCATCATTGTTCTAATTTTGTGGTTGGTCATCCCACAGAAATATTAACTTACTCTTCTATTTACTTTTTACTAGTTTCTCTACTTTATATCTTTAGTTATACTCTTTAGCATCCTGATCCCACTGAGATATTTACTCATTGTTTTGTTTTTTTCTCTCAGTGTGAATTAAAAAAACTAAAATAAAATAAAAACTGTTCTTCACATTCATGTCCTTGTTTAGTCCTAGCTACATGAAAACAAATGTTTTACTTTTAGTCGTTTATTACAACTAGTTCAAGCTGTTATTTTATAAATTGGTAATGTTTACTCTGTTCACCTCTAGGTTCTTTGCAAGCAACAATGAGAATTCTTTCCTTATTATTTGAATGTCAGCAGACACACACACACATTTGAATACTATATACATTTTTTCTCCTTTGATTTCTTATATCCCCTGAATAATCATTTGACTTTTTCCTGGACATTTGAAGGATTCAATAGTTTTTGTTTTCAAAAATTTTCTGTAGATGTTTTAGATCTAAATTTGTTTCCTGAAGACTTAAAATGAAGACTTAGAATTTTTTTTTTAATTTGCCTGGATTCTCTTGATATGCATTTTGCCTCTTACTATCAATGTTTCTGGGTATTTATTTTGTGGTGTAGGCTTTTTGCTAGCTTTTCATGATCTCTGCCCTCCCCCAGAAATCCTATATGACTTATATTATCTTTTGATATTCTTTCAAGTAAAGTGTTTTTTTAAATAGAGCTCTCATTTTCTCCTGACTTTGATTACTTTATCTTTTTTAAACAACTTTCCTCACATCTTTACCAATTACACTGTCAATTTGTCTATGCTATCATTACTCACAATGTGCCTCCTATCTCCAGTCCTTTTAGTTCAACAGACACGGTAGTTTTGCCTATTCTTGTTCCAGTTCTGACCCCTGGGACTGAAGGAGACTGTTTCCTCTAAAGGGTGATGATGGCTATTAAGAATATTGCTCCAGCATGACTTTGATTGACTTTTGTAGCAGCCAGTCTTCTTCACCAACTGCATTTTTCTGGAATTCCCTGTGTGTTCTACAACTGACTGAGGTCCCTAGGCTGGCTACCTAGAATTGCTCAAGAATTGGCAACTGATCTTACATGTAGCAGGAAGGAGAATGAGTAGTCAAGAAAGATTCTGCAGATTCTCTTGGACTAGTGCCTCCTTGATTCTTAGAAGAGGGAGAGGCTGTGGATGGAAGTTCAATGAATAATGACCTGATAAGTTGGCTGCCAGGTGTGTTCTTCCCGCTATGAGATTTATCCTGTCCTTTCTTTAATTTTTCCTCTTCCTGCCTTCTTTAGTCTTCTACATATTGTGGACTCTTTAAGTCTGTTATTTAGAGAGAGACTTGAGACAGGAAGACCCACCAGAAGCAATAGTCTATATATAAGATGATTCCCCAGGGTAGTAGTGTTGTCTGAGGAGATAAATGAGCTTATACAAGAGGTGTTTCAAGTTAAAAGTAACAGAATGTGATAACAACTTGGGTGAAAGAGAATGATGAATTGAGGATGAGACCTCCAATTGACTGTGAAGATAGTGGTACCTTGACAATATAGGAAAGTTAGAAAGAGGGAAAGTTTCAAGGGAAAGAGGGTTTCATTTTTGGATGTCCCAAACTTAAGATGTCTATTGGATATCCAGTTGAGATGTCTGATAGGCAGTTGGAGACAGGAGATGGGAGACTAAAGGCTTGGAGAATTGTTAGGGCTGAACAAACACATTTGAAAGTCATCAATGTGGGGGTGCTGAGCCAAAATGGTGGCATAGAAACAGGAAAACTCTGTGGCTCCCCCCATAACCACCTCAGATACCTGAAAAATATGACTCTAAACAAATTTTAGAGCTACAGAACCCACAAAGTGACAGAGAGAAACAATTCTCCTGCTGAAGGCAGCCCAGCAGGCAAACAGGAAGGGTTCATCACAGCATTCTGGGAGCCAAGCCCAGCCATGTTTGAGCCCATGATTTTAGCCCAAGGATGGCCCCAACCAGTGGTGGCAGGGGACTTTGGGAAAGTGGATCACCAGCAGCACTGGCAGTTCCCATAAATGCCAAAAAAAAAAAAGTGAGAGGTCAGTGTAGAACACTGTTTGAACTGGGGGGAGGGGGCGGCTGGGCAGAGAAGTGGGCCCTATCTCTGCACTCAGAGCTAGAAGTGACAGAGGTGGAGGTGTGGTGGCTGCCATGAAGCTGCTTCAGAGCTCCTGGCCTGCAGATCCTAGGGGGGCCAAGTGATCATTCAGAGTGTAATTGCTCTTGCTTTAACGTGCCTGGATCTGGATTGCTTCTTGGGTGGTTGTCCTGAGGTGTGTGACCAGTGAGTCAGAGTTTGTGGGGGCTGCAGAGATAGCACCCTCCTAATAGTTTCAGCAGTTGGAAAACCCCCACTGATTTGGGACAAAGCTCTCCCTTCTGGAAGCAGAGTCCTACTGTGGCAAAGAGCTCAAAAGTCAAGTAATTGAGTCTCAACATGAGCAAGCAAAGGAAGCAAAGCAAGGACAGCAATCCAACTTTAGATTCCTTTTTTGAGGACAAAATGGATCAAAGCATGGAATGGGAGGAAGACAATACATTCAGAATTCCTGCACCAAAAGCTTCCAAGAAAAATATGAAGGTCATGGAGGAGTTCAAGAAAGATTTTGAAAATCAAGTAAGAGAAGTAGAGGAAAAGTTGGGAAGACAAATGAGGATGATGCAAGAAAATCATGAAAAGAGAATAAACAAACTGACTGAAGAAAACAACACATTAAAGAATAGACTTAACTCAAATGGCAAAAGAAGCCCAAAAAGCTAATGAGGAGAAGAATGCCTTAAAAAGCCAAATTTTCCAGATGGAAAAAGAATCTCAAAAGCATTTTGAAGAGAATAATTGCTTCAGAATTAGAGTGGAGCAAATGAATGCAACTGACTTTATGAAAAATCAAGATACTATTAAACAGATCCAGACAAATGAAAAAATAGAAGGCAATGTGAAATATCTCATTAGAAAAACCACTGACCTGGAAAATAGATTCAGGAGAGATCATTTAAAAATTATTGGACTACCTGAAAACCATGATCAAAAAAAGAACCTAGAACTCATCCTTCAAAAAATTCTCAAGAAAATTGCCCTGATATTTTAGAACCAGAGGGCAAAAAAGAAATTCAAAGAATTAACCCATCACTTCTTGATAAATATCCCCAAAAGAAAACTCCAAGGAATATTATAGCCAGGTTCCAGACTTCCCATATCAAGGAGAAAATATTACAAGCAGCCAAGAAGAAATAATTTGAATATTGTGGAAACACAATCAAGATAACACAGGATCTAGCAGCTTCTACATTAAGGCATCTAAGGGCTTGGAAAATGATATTGCAGAGATCAAAGGAGCTACGATTAAAACCAAGAATCACCTACCCACAAAACTGAGTTTCAGCGGAAAATAAGGTCATTTAATGAAATGGAGGACTTTCAAGCATTCTTAATGAAAAAGCCAGAACTGAATAGAAAATTTGACACTCAAATACAAGAAGAAGAAAAGCATGAGAAGGTAAACAGGGAAAAGAAATCATAAGGAACTTATCAAAGTTCAACTATTTATATGCCTACATGGAAAAATGATAATTGTAACTTATGAAACTTTCATCAGTATGAGGATAGTTGAAGGGAATATAAATGTATATGTATATGTACGTATATATATATATATATATATATATATCTCCATATATACATACATATATATATGAGGGTATATGTGCATATGAATACATATGTGAATGTGTATGTGTACAGGTATATATATAGACAAAGAGCACAGGATCAATTGAATAGGAAGGGATGATATTTAAATGGTGAAATTGAGAGGTGAGAGAAGAATGTAATGAGAGGAGATGAGGAGAGACAGAATGGGATAAATTATTTCATATAGAAGAGGAAAAGGATAATTGTTATAATGGAGGGGAAGAACAGGAAGGCAAAAGGCAATGCATCAACCTTACTCTCATTGAATTTGGCTTAGGGAGGGAATGATATACACACTAAATTGGGTATCTTGCCCTACCGGAGAGTAGGGAGGAAGGGGATGAGAGGGGGGATGATGGAGGGAAAGGCAGTTTTGGGGGAGAGTATTTAGAAGCACACACTTTTGAAAAGGGACAGGGTCAAACTAAAGAATAGAACAAGTGGGGGTGGGATAGGATGGAGGGAAATATAGTCAGTCTTTCACAATATATCCACTATGGAAATGTTTTGCATAACTACACATTCACAACCTATATTGAATTGCTTATCTTCTCAATAAGGGTGGGAGATGAGAGAGGAAGGGAAAGAATGTGGAACTCAAAGTTGTAAAATCAAATGTTTAAAAATTATTATAATTATTACTATTTTTTACATGCAACTGGCAAATAAGATATATATATATGTATATATCTTATTTGCCAGTTGCATATTTAAAAGATATAAGATATAACTGGGGTGTGGAGATTCATCTTGCCCTACCAGAAAGTGGGAGGAGGGATGGGAGAGGATATAGGAGAGAGCAAATTGAGGGAGGGGGTATACAGTTGGATTGCTGTTTTGGGGTGGTAGGTAGGGGAAAGATGGGGAGAAAATTTGTAACTCAAAATCTTGTGGAAATGAATGATGTAAACTAAAAATAAACATAAAATTTTATTTTAAAAAAGTCATCTATGTGGAAATGACAATTGAAATCTTTGGAGCTAATGAAATCAACAGTTGAAATAGTATAGAGGGACCAGAGAAAATTACCAAAGACAGGGCTGTGGTGGAACCCCTGTGCCTTGTTAGTGGGTATGATCTGGGTGAAGCAAACTGAGAAGGAGAAGTCAGACAGGTAGGAGGAAAACCAGAAGAAAGTAATGTCAAAAACCTAGAGAGAAAAGAATATTCACAATAAGGTGATTGATGGTGTTACAGGCTACAGAAAGATCAAGAAGGATGGGGATTGAGGGGAAAAACATTAGATTTGGCAGTTAGAGGTTATTAGGAACTTTGGGACAGAGCAGTTTCCATTGGATGATGAAATCAGATATCAGATTGTAGAGAGTTAAAAAGAGAGCGAGATGAAAGGAAATAGAAGCACCTATTGCAGAGGGTCTTCTGGAGGAGTTTAGCCAGAAAAGGGAGAGGAGAACTAGGTCTATAACTAATAAGGGATGGATGGATCAAGTGAGGATTTTTTGAGGCATGTTTGTAGGCAGTAGGGAAGTAACCAGTAGAGCTGAACAACTGAAGATTAGTGAGGGAATAGGGATGATAGAGGGAGCAATATGCTATAGATGATGGAATATATTTTTGCAGGTTGAGGAGTGAACCTCAGTAAGGAGAAGAGCTTCCCCTTCTTGATTGATATAACTCTGAATTTATAACTTAATTAAGTAACATTTTATTATATACTACATATATTTATTTTATAGGATATATTACATTTCCAGGACTGAAACATGGACAGCAAATGTCTTTCCATTTATTTGAATTTGCCTTTATTTCTGCAAAAATGTTTTGTGGTTAGTTGCTTTTATATAATTCCTATCCATCTTGGAACATGAACTCCTGGATATTTTGTACATCCTGTAATTATATTTTAAAA
Organism: Pseudocheirus occidentalis; assembly: GCA_028646575.1. NCBI lineage: Eukaryota > Metazoa > Chordata > Mammalia > Diprotodontia > Pseudocheiridae > Pseudocheirus > Pseudocheirus occidentalis. The sequence continues at coordinate 13,781 of JAQQSW010001313.1, forward strand.
TGAATTTATTATTTTCTTTCTCTCTGAGTTTTCTTGCTAATGGTTACAAAGATTTATGATTTTGTGGATTTATTTTATACCTTGCTACTTTACTCAATTTAATATTTATTTCAATTTTAAAGTGTCTTTCAACAGTAAACTGTGGTATCACTTGCAGAAAGTGTTGACTTTGTTTCCTTTTTGCTCATATATATTCCCTTAATTTTTATTTTTTCTTATTGTTATAATTATTGTTTCTAGTACTCTATCAAATAATAATGGTTACAGTAGATATTCCTGATCTTAGTGGACAAATTTCTTGTGCTTCTTTTTCCATTACAGGGAATTCTAGTTCATTGTTTTAGAAAGATACTATCTATTGCATTAATGATAGGTTCTTTTATCCCTATATTTTCTAATATTTTTAACACAAAGGTATTTCTACTTTGCCAAAAAAAAAATTCTACAACTATGATAGGAGTAATACCTCTTTTATATAGGGTAGCTGGTCCTTTAATGGTATGCAGAGGCCTTTTGTTTTCCTTTCTTTAGCAGACATTAAAGCCCAAGGGAGCCAGAAACTTCATCTGACCTTTTGTTGCTCCTGGGAATACCATCCTTGTGCAGATATTGCAGGAGAAACTCCATCTTGTTTTAGTCTATCCTTCTATTGTTTTATATTGATTCTTTTCATTCTCAATAAAATTTTTACTTATAATTTTTGTATTCTAGATGTGCTATGTTGTATTTAATTGTTGACTCTGAATCATTTGGCTGGCCCTACCTTTGACCTGCCTTCCAATAATTATCTATTAGGAGTGGTTTTGCAATGGAAACTTGGTTAAATGATTTTTTTTCCAAGTGGGAGAAGGGTATTATGGAAGTAAAGGAACCCTGGAGGATGTTCAAAAATAGAATTTTGGCCTTTATCAAAAGATTGTTTGAGATAGTACAGAAATATAAAGTAATATAAAGAGAAGGTTCCTGCTGACCTCATGTAACTTTTAAGATATGTTTGAGGAGCTGGTGTGAGGTAGAAAAAAAACATTTATTTATTGAGATATGTAGGAAAACTGTATTGCTAGTGAAAGTTGATTTTAAATAACTTCTTCCTTACTTATTAGGCTATTAGAGAGAGAGGTAAATGAGCTTTGGATTTTTAAAGCACAAGTCTGGAAGGCAGAGGAGTATTTAATGGATTTGTTATTTACCCAGGTATAAAGAGAAATTCTTAGGGGCTTAGAACTTGATCCTTTACCCAGTAGTTTTTTTTTTTGGAGAATTGAGTTGAATCCATAAAGAATTCTAAGAGATCAGAAAAGACTGAATGAAGATGGGTGGGAATGATGGGGTGCTTGGGTGCCTATGCTTGAACCACAGTTTGTAACATCAGTTTTCAAAATCACATTTCTCTCTAGCCTCAGATCTCCCAGCCCCAAAACACTGTCTCAGGCAGTTCCTCCCTAGCTCAAGGGCAGCATGCCCTAACAAAATACTTATGTCTCTTTCTGTTACAGTGGTCAGCTGCACCTATAGAATTTAGTAGTTTGACCCAACTGTGTACTGGCTAAAGCAACTGTGTGTGGGTCTCTATCTATTGCATATATTGTAGAATCAGTCATGTGTATACTCCTTAGCTTATTATACACATCCTGGATCCCCTGCTAGCTTGGAACATATGTATACTCCCAACATCCATCTTGTCAAACAGGACATTGATGGGTAACAGACTGGACACTTCTCAGTCAGCCCTGACTGCTAGTTGACTTAGTGATGCTTCAAGCCTAAAACTACACCTCCATGCAGTCCTCCCCACCTGCAGACTATTTCCCAGTGAATTATGGGCAATACACTTGCACAGTAGATATTAAAAGTGTATGTTCCTTTAAGCTCTGACTACTCCTTAAATCCTCCCTAATCCCACCCTTACTCACCTAGTTAACATAATTGGCACAGGTTATACTAAAGATCATCTTATAAAAAACTTTAATTCTATCCCGTTAAGGTTACAGGTTCCCTAAGACCTTCTGCCCACTGTATAGCATAACAATAAACTTTTACCAACTTGACTCAGAATACTTGAGACTGTGAATTCATTCCAGACTGTCCACCAAGGAACTTTGGTCATTGGGGTACCTGAAACACCTATCACCCCCTCATCAGGAATGTGTGCTGGGATTAAGAAAGTTTGGGGTTTATTTCTTTTTACTACCCTTTGGACTTATCTTCTTGGAGAATAACTGAATTTATGATAGAATCAGAGGGTCACTAGCAAAGTTTAAACAACTACACAATAAATTAACAAAAATTATGGCTAATGAGACAATGGAGGCAATTCATTTGCAGAATTCCATCTTCTGGGAGGAGTTTAAAGATAATTTTCTCTATCAAAAATCAGTTGAATCAATTGGAGGTTCCAGATGAGAATTGCATTTTGTCGCTTTTCAAGTCAATAAAATGGCAGAGAGCAGTATACCTGATCCTATAAAGGTAAATACTCTACAACCAGTTCACTGATGGAGGACAGCAAGTAAGGGGGTTTTCATTTTTTTTTTTCCATAGAAGCAAAGGCTTTGTCCCTCTACTTATGACCATCCTTCATCAGGTCCAATTATATCTTGTTATTTGGGCCAAGTACCATCTTCATGGTATTAGGTTTTATATTGTTGACTTTTGGGGCATAGTTCTAAAATTGCTTTCCAGAAAGGAAACTGATTTACAGCTCTACTAGCAAGAGAGCATTAGAGTGCCTATTTTTTTTCCTTAGCAACTCTTACATTGATTATTTTCCCTTTTTGTCAACTTTGCTAGTCTTAGAGGTGTAAGAAGCTCTAAGTTGCTTTAATTTGCATTTTAAAAATTTGTTAGTGATTGATCCTTTTTTCCCTCTAATGACTATAGATTTACATAGCTTACATTTCTTTCTTGGATAACTAACCCTCTGTTTTATTTACTTATTTTTTTTATCGTTCTGGCTTTTATTCTTACAAATTTGAATTAATTTCTTATATCTTTGAAGTGTGAAATTTCATCAGGACAACTTGCCAGAAAGACTTTTCCCCAGTAAACTTTTCCTTACCTTGACTGCACTGAATTTATTTATGCAGATTAAAAATGTATGTAAGCAAAATTGTGCATTTTATCTGATTATATTTCCTTGTTTGGTCATGAACTCTTCTGTTCTCCACAGATCTTAAAGGTAATGTCTTATTTTTTCCTCTAATTTGTTTCTGATGTAGCTTTTTAATCTATGTAATATATTCATTTGGAGTTTAAAATGGTATATGGCATGAGTTGATATAAACCTAATTTCTGCCAGATTTCTGTTCAATTTTCTGAGAAGTATTTGTCAAAGAGTGTTTTGGGGTTTATCACATACAGTGCTAGTAGGTTCCTTTGCTTCATTTAGTATATTGTATATCTAATCTGTTCCATCTCTATTAACAAATACTAAATTGCTTTGATGATTTATTATTTTAGTTCTCTGAATATTCCATCATATGATTTGCGAAAAATGCTAATTGTCTTCCATATTTGCCTCTGTTTATTCCTTCAGTTTTCTTTTCTTGTCTCATTGTTATAGGTCTTATTTTTAATACTATATCAAATAATAGTGATAATCATGAACATCACTGCTTTACCCCAATCTCATTGGAAAGGATTCTAGTTTATCCCCATCAGATAGAATGCTGGCTTTTGGGTTTTGATATATACCACTACCACATTAAAGAAACATCCACTTATTCCTAGTTTCATTAAATTTTGATTCAATCACTGGGATTGTTGAGGTGTGGGGGTATTGGGACCCCATAAATCAAGGGCAAGAGATGGAGGTCCTACCTCAAAGAAATTTGACTCATGCCTTCTTACAGCTAGAGATAAGGTTTATTAGAAGACAGGTGGAGGTAGGTGAGATCTTAAGAATTTGCCCTTTTGGCCAGACTCTTAAGGAATCTGAGCGTTTGTGAAGTTTCTATTGACAAGAGTGCCAGATTGAATCTGAGAATTTAGATGGAGACAAAATGGACCTTTTATACTAGATGTGATCTAGGAGTGGCCAAGTAGACTGAGAATAGAGATCTGGGAACAGGTCTAGGTGAAATTAAGGAGTAGTGGTCTAAGGGTAGGACCAGGAAAAGACTATGAGAGCCACAATGAAAGGCTTAACTGGGAAGGACTTGATACCCCAGGTGAATCCCAGGGACCTGGGCCACATGGGAAAGTCCAGTGGCATTTCCTTTCTGGGGTACAGATCCCTTTCTCATCAGAATCGTTGGACTGGCCTATCCTGGTCTTGAATAGTATCTCTTGATAAAACAATTTCAACTCTATTATTCCAATATTAAAATGTTAAAATATCTTTTAAAATTTTCTTATGTTTCTACCCACCATTCTTTGTATGAAATCCAACATAGTCTTAGTACATAATATTTTTAATATGCTACTGGTATAGCTTCTCAGATAATATTTATTCATTATTTTTGTTTGATACTCCTTAGGGACATTGGTATATTGATTTTATTCTTTGTTTTATATCTCCCTGATTTAAGTAACAGGATCATATTTGATTCCTAAAAGTGATTTGATAAGTTCCCTTCTTTTCTTATTTTTACAAAGAATTTATGTAATATTGCTACCCAATTGTTTTTCCAAAGCTTGATGAAAGTCATTCAATGGTTTATTCCTTTGGGGGTTCCTTTATGGTTTGTTAAATATATATGATTGAGTAATTTAAATCCTCTATTTCTTGTTCTACTTTTGTAAAAAAGAAACCTATGTTTTTACACCAATTTTCAGTTATTATTATTTTCATTTGTAATTGGTCAAAAATATGTAATTTCTTTTATATTTGTCTGAAGCATTTGTTTCTCTTATTGCACTTTTTTTGGGAATTTTTTTCTTTTTTTAAAAATTAGTTTAACTAATTATCTACTTTGCTTGTTTTATTTCTTTAAAGCTCTTAAATCTAATGGTTTTTTGCTCTTAATTTTGCTTCTTTGATTTTCAGAATTTCTATTTTTTATTTAATTAGGCTTTTAAATTAATGTTTTTATTGTTGTCATTCTTTTAGTTGTACTTCCAATTCATTGAGCTGTTTCTTTTATGTTAGTGGAAGTATTAAAAGATATGTTTTCTAGAACTCTAAGAACTATTTTGACTGAATCCTAAAAATCGTATCACCTCATTGTAATTTCCTTTAAATTATTACTTTTGTTTGTTCTTCAACACACATACTGTTTAGGATTAAATTTATTTCATCCAATTTGTTTTGAATCCTTTCTTCAAAAGAGGAAGCAAGGTGGCACATTATAAAGAGTCCTGTTCCTAGAGTCAGGAAATCAAATTTAGTCTCAAATTCTTAAAATTATACTTATTACTGTGACTCTGGACAAATCATATAACCTCAAATTACTTTTGTTTTCTCTGCAAAAATGAAGGTAACAGCTCAAACTTCCAGGGTTGTTGTGAAGACCAAATGAGATAATATTTGCAGTTTTTTCTAAATCTTAAAAGTTCTATATAAATAATAATATTATTGAATACTTTCCATTAATTATATTTTTATGATATTGCTAATAATGTATTTAATATTTCTACTTTTCTGCATTTATTTATGAGGATTTTGTTTCTTATGTTTGTATTTATTTAATACTATCTTGGTTTCTCATAAAGTCATTAGCTTCCACTTGCTCCACTCTAATTCTGAAGGAATTATTCTCTTCAGAATGCTTTAGAGATTCTTTTTCCATCTTGGAAATTTGACTTTTTAAGGCATTCTTCTCCTCATTGGCT
>JAQQSW010001314.1:0-19550 GCA_028646575.1 Pseudocheirus occidentalis
TATTTTTTTTTTTTTTTTTGCTTTTTGGAGGGCAGTTGGGGTTAAGTGACTTGCCCAAGGTCACACGGCTAGTTTTTTTTGTGTGTTAAGTGTCTGAGGCCGGATTTGAATGCAGGTACTCCTGACTCCAGGGCCGGTGCTCTATTCATTGTGCCACCTAGCCGACCCTATATGATTCATTTCTAAGTGTTCTGTTACTAGTTCTTGTAATGCTGCCATTTTTTTGTGCTGATAAGGGCCACTGTTCTGTCCATATTGGTGACTGAATGGACCATTTTAATTTTGGCAGCAAAATTTCAGTGACCCCCATTAGTTTGACTGTAAGCATAACTGCATTTCACTCATTATATCTCTTCCCCATAGTGACGTTGATAAACCGTTCACAACTAGAGGCAAAATAACCCTGAATTATCTTCCAAAGTCCATTTTAAAAATCTAGTCAGATCCTCTAGATCTACGGGGAATGCAACTTTACCCCATTCACTCCATTCCTCTAAATCTTCCCCTTTCATTACAGCCTCCCCTATTGCTATGTTAATCCTGTTCCCATATCCTGTTCCCTTTCCTTTGTTCTCTACTGTGGTGCAGATCGGGGGAGGTGGAGTGTGGCTCCACTCTGATTACAATTTTTCAAACTGTTTGGTCAATTGCTCAATTTTTTTCCTCCAATTTAATATTCTTTTCTCCCTGTACTTTGTCCTCAATATTAATTATTTTTCCAAGATTCTCTTTTTCATATGATGCCAATTGAGTTCCCACTGTCTCCCACCTTTTGCTGTCTAATCCTTGATTTTCTATCCAAGGAGAAGTATTCCAAAGTAATTTTATGAAATTCCCACATTCTTCTCTTTTTACTTTTATTCCTTTTTCTTTTAACAAATCATACACTTGCTTAGAGTATACTTCACTATCACTAGGTCTAATCACTGGAATACTAAGGGTTTTTCCCATAGTCTTTCCGCTAAGCGGAGCTTTGAAGCCTTCCGAGTATTTAATCCCATCCCTGGGTCCCTGCTCGGGGGTCAATTTGTTAAGGAATTCCTTGGGAAATATCTTGCCCACTTAATATTCGCTTACCTTTACCCGGCCTTCAGACTTCTCTGGCACCAGATCAAAAGACTGGAGAACTGCTTCAAAGAACACCCAGAGAGAGTTTTCTTTTTAATGCTTTAATGAATCTGCTCACTCTGATGACTCTAATGACTCTTTGTTTTGTACTGCTTTATAAATCTTTTTAATTCTGCCACGTACTCACAAATGGTGTTTATAGAGCATGCTCAGGTTGTAGTGAGCCGTTGTGAGGTGCCCTGAAGTTTCACGTAACATGACCTGATTCTCACTGGATATTTTCAGTGATTGCCACTTACACTATAGCTCCAGGGGGTAATTTCCACGTATGCTATAGCCCCAGGCAGTAATTGCCATGTATGCTATAGCTCCAGGCAGTGATTGCCACATACGCTATAGCTCCAGGTACCCACATGCACTCCTGCACATCTCTGAGCTCTGCCTGTGTGACTCATGTACTCATATAAGCATGTATTAACCCCCACTTCTGGAGATTTCTACATATCATACTATCTACATTTAGAATTTACATTAGGCAGAAATTTAAAGCCCTTACACTTTCCCTTTCTTTTTTTTCCCATTATTCACTGCATTGGTTACAGCGCTTCTATACAACCAGACTATTGTACAATGTGAAGTATTTGCAGATCTCATACACGATTGTATGTCACCATGGAGAGGCGGGGGTGGGGAGGAAAGGGAAGGGAGCAAATCTGAAACTCAAGTGATTCTGTAACTGAATCTTGTAAACTAAAAGTAAATAAACAAGTCAATAAATTTTAAAAAATAAAAAAATGAAAGTTGAAGAAAACATTTTAAATATGATGATGACGCAATTGGAATTGTACAAGACCTAGGAGCCAAGGCATTAAAGCCTTGAAGGTCTTGGAATACAACATAACAAGGAGCAAAAGAACTGAGATTCCGCCAGAAAATATTCTACCCTGAAAAGTTAGGTTTTACCCTAAACGAAAAAAGTAAACATTTCATAAACTTTCAGACTTTCACAACTCTGTAAAAAAAAAATCCTGAGCTCAATAGAACATTTGACATGAAAGAGCCAATATAAATGAAGGCACATACCAAAGACTGATTATAAGTGATCCATAAGGATGAACTCTTTACTTTTTAATGTAAAAAACGAAACACATGTCTAAGATCCTTATAAACAACAGTGTAGCTCATAATAAAGATTCAGCTTTGATATGAATTTAAAAAGTAAAACCAATTAGCAACAATTAAAAAAGAGTAATTATTTTATACAAATGTGGTACAAGGGAAATACTCAATACAGAGAAATTAGATTGGGGAGGAGGGCTGGTGGTTCTGGTACCCTACTTTCATTGGGAATGAGTTTAAGAGGGAACAATACATATTTATTTAGAAGGGTATAAAAATCTTCTAAATTAAGAAGAAATAAAACAATAGGGGGTATGGAGGGGGAGAGGACAAAGGAGAGAACTTTAGAGGGAAAGGTGAAGGAACAAGTAAAAGGGAAGTCTTTAGATTTATGGGAGATGGAGGATAGGGCAGGGATCCTTAGAGTGGGGTAGGCAAGTAATAGGAGGGCAAGGTAGTAGGTAGAAGTCCAGCAGAGGAGGCAGGAGGAATAGGAAACAAGAGGTATGCACAACCATATAAACAAAAATCAGGAGTAGAGTATGTTTGGGATAGTATGCATGTGTATATCTATCTGACTGTCTGTCTATCTGTCTATCTATCTACCTACCTATCTATCTATCTATCTATCTATCTATCTATCTATCTATCTATCTATCTATCTATCTAAACATCCACATGCATATCTATAGCTATAGAGAAAACATATCTAAACTTTATTTTAGCCTTCTAGGGGAAGTTTGGGGGGAGGGAAAAAAGAACAAAGCAAAAAAGTGCACAGCAGAGAACAAAAGAAAACTTACAAGGAAGCAAAGAAAAGATGGAGAATTCTCAGCAGAATATATATTATTTATCATACAGGTTTTCTTGAAATGAAAATTCATTGTTGCATATTCTGAATCTTCTCAAGTTCTGCTATGCAAGGCATGCTTTTTCTTTTTTCTTTGTATTTAAGTTTCTTTATTTAAGTTTATGATATATTTTTGTTTCTTTTCTCTCTTCTGAGTCTGTGTTATGACCCTTGAGTCTAAAATTTTTTAAAAAATTGTTTTGTGAAATATCAATTATACATACTTCTTTTTGCTTGTTTCAAAGCCAGAAGTATCAACAGCTATAAGATTGAGAGAAGCAAATTTAGCCTTGCTATGTTGATTGGAGTGGAGAGAACTGACTTGCCAAAAATTAGAAATACTAAAAAGTGAACTGGCTAGGCCAGAATTTAGCAGATGCCTTCTCATAGGAAGCATTTGAGTTAATATTGCTTCACCATCCAGGGCATATATTACAGAAGACATTCTTCATCAATTGTACTAGATGGCCTCTATAGTCTATTACAATCGTTAGATGCTATGACTTTGTTTTTATTGGTACAACAAATAATCATATCGTTATAAAGTAAGTTCTGCAATTTACTTCTTTCTGGACATTTCAATAAAGATCTGTTCATTTTGCTATTCACCATGACAAAATTCTTCCTAACATTTTGCCTTAGACGCCCAAAATATGAATTTCCTACTCAATGAATCTTACATCTGGAAGGATTATGCTTCACCATGCCTGTAAGACTTAGTCATGGGGCAAATGAAGGATTAAACAATATGTATATCTAGTAATGTGGGCAATATTGAGTATCTGTCAACCTTTCCAGATATAGATAATCAATATGGAAACCACAGAAATAATGAATAATATAAACAAGTAACTTCAGTACTTTCTTCCTTGAGACATGAGACAGGGATTATGGTTTAATATAACTAACAGAGAGATGAAAGTCAGGAAACCCTTAGATCTAGTCCTGACTGCCATGACTTGGTCTTATGACTATAAGAGATTTACTTCATATCTGTGTAAAATGGGCATAATGTTTCATGTCGTTCTTACCTCATCAGGTTATCATGAGGATTAAATGATATAATAAATATGAAATATTATTAGAGTCGTGATAGGTGACTAAAACTTCGAGGGTTCTTAGTTATTACCCACTTGACTAGAAATCTCTAGATAATTAGAAATAAATTTATATTATCTCTTTCAAATTGAGGCTGAGAAAAGGTTGAGTGACTTGCCCAAGACTGCATAGGTAGATAATTATATACAGTAGGCATCCACATCTCCTGATGACTAGTTGTAATGCCATGCACCAGTAGATTCCCAAAAGAATACTACTGTGAACAGCTTTTAAGGTTCGGATTACACAGTAATAGCGAACACACTGTTTATTCCATTACAAATCAAGGCAAACATTCTCAGTATAATATTCACAACATTGCATCTTGTCACAGAAAATCACAATATGATGTTCATAACAGCTTAACATTAGAATGGCTGCACAGTTTTCATGACAATGGCCACAATATTTAGAACAAGGAACAAAAGAAGAATCATTTGGTTTCCCTAAGAGTGAAACCCTTCTCACTTAATCATTCATTCAATCAATTCACAATATATCAATCTTCCACTCATAGGGCAACCATTGACTTAATCATTCAATCATGTAGCAGTCAGTCACTAAGCTGGCTTACCAATTACTAAATATCATTAGCCACTAATACAGTCATTAGAAAACCACACAAACTGTCCACCCCTTGGTGTCCAGAAAACCTAAGTTTCATCCAGGGGGAGGGTTTTTCTTCATCTTGACTCTGGATGGTCTCTCTGATTCCTTGAATTCCCTTCCATGCTTCAAGCTCCCTCCTGAATCCACCAAACAGTCATCTGGTTTCAGAAGTAGACAGCTGCCAGGTTCTTATACAGTCCTCAGAGGTAAACAACTCCCAGGTCCTTGTCTAGTCCTCAGGGCAATCCCTGACACACACTGAAGTCACAGGGTCCAGCACATCTCAACCTCTTCACCACTTCTCTTGCCTGGAACTCAAGGATTAGCAAGGCAATGAACAAAGTCTTATCCTGGTCATGCTTCTTCTGTCCTCCAGCAGTTCAGCTGGCCCTATGAGCCAGAAGGAATATTGGCCTTCTGGGTAGCCTTCACCAGATTTTGGTCTCAGGAAAACTTAATCTCAGGTCTCAGTCAGCTTCCAGATGCTAGAAGAGAAACTCTCTCTCTCTGTCTCTGTCTCTGTCTCTGTCTCTGTCTCTGTCTCTGTCTCTCTCTCTCTCTCTCTCTCTCTCTGTCTCTCTGTCTCTGTCTCTCAAGAAAACTCCAACTCATGTCTTCATCTCCCGGCTGCTGAGACAATCCTGCTTCTTCCAGCTGGAAAATTCCAATTCTGTCTCTCTGTCTCTAGAATTCTTTATATACAGCACTGGCGTCCTGTCTCAGCCAATAGCCTTCTTCCATGTCAACAGGAAAGTTCATACCTTCTCAACAGTGGACAGGGCTCACACCTTCCATACTTAGCCCTAAGTTACTAAGTGCTAAGCACCTGCTAAACTTCATTGCTATTACACAAGTGTATATGTGTATGTTTACCTATCTATACACATATATGTACATGTACATATAAATACACTATACATACATACACACATACCTACATATCTATATGTATCTATCTATACATCATATTATCCTTTTTTGTAATTATTTAAGCTTCTGGGTAAAGATAATGAGTACATTTGAACACTGTGCTTGCTTTTTCTTCAGGGAATTCACTATGAAATGTCAAATAGCCAACTGCTATTGCAGACATAGAATTAAGGGGAGGAACTGAAGCCAAATATATAGAGCTGGGAGTGATATGCATAGATGTGAAAACTAAATCCACGGTAGCTGGTGAGGTCTGTAAGAGAAACTATGGAGACAGAAGATCAAGGGATCCAGAATAGAACCTTTGTGTACAAAGGCATTTATGATATGATAAGGGTGATGTTCTAGAAAAAGGATTTGAGAAGTGGCTAGAAAAGTATGAAAAGCACCAGGAGATGGAAATGATGCAAAAACCTGGAGCAAAAAGTAGGAGAGAGGGGTGGCCAGGTGGCTCAGTGAATAGAGCAGTGGTCCTAGATTGAGGAGGACCTGAGTTCAAATCCAGCCACAGACACTTAACCCTTACTAGCCATGTGATCTTGGGCAAGTCACTTAACCCCAATTGTCCCAGCAATATATATATATATATATATATATATATATATATATATACATACATAAGTTTTTTTTTAAAAAAAAGTAGGAGGGAATGGTCATCAGGGTAAAATGAAGGTGAAGAATCAAGAAGAATAAGGCCATCAAATTTGGCAATTAAGAGGTAACTGAAAAGTTTGGAGAGTGCCTTTTCAGGTGAGTAATCCAGTTGGAAGCCAGATTGCAACATAGTATGCATTAAGTGAGAGGAAAAGCAACAGAAAGAAGGATTTGGGGAAATAGCCCACTAAAGGAGCTTCAATTTTGTTTATCCCCCTCAACTACAGTTGATATGGAAAAAGAGAGTGAGGAAAGGAGAAAGAAAGGTACAAGGTACTTTACCACCACATTGAAAGCACTATTACAAATCTAATAAAGAGTATATATACTCAGCTCACATTCCACTTTAGTGAATATCATAGAAAGTTTTTAAAAATGGATTAACAGATTTAATTCTATTAAAGGTTTTAATTTGTAAATTATAAAGAGCTAAATCTTCAGTGTTTTTGTCATCAAAATTCTTGGTATAAAGTTTATTTACAATATTCTTTTGTGGCATTTCAAGAACTTTTTTTAGTCCTTTTCAAATTGTCTTTATGAAAGATACAATTATAACCCCAAACTATAATTGATAACTTTAAGAGACTTCCACCTTGACTAAGCTCATGATGGTTTTCTCCACACAAAGAAAATTCTTCCTAACTTGCTCAGTATAGTCTGACAGGACATTATTTTAATTCCCTATGCATGTTGTTTCAGTTTGCAGATTTCTAAATGCTCCAGTGGAACCCTGCTTCCTCTAGATAACCTAATTATCTTCACCCTCACATAAGGGAAATTAATTGTCCAGGGAACGAACATTCAAAGGAAGTGTGTGTGTGTGTTTTAAATGGAGAATGGATTTCTTTTCATCATTTTTTAATGTATGCCTCTTGCTATTGATCAATTCCCCTGGTCTGTGGGTGATTTTCAACTTCTTATTTGCATATCACTTGGAGCACTATCCCCAATCAAAAGAATTTTGCTAATGAAACAGCACTGGGAGGTCTCTGCATATAAGTTTTGTCCATTTATTTAAATTAAACACTTGGAAAAGCAAGCCTAGTCTGGATTTTTGAGACTGGGGGGCAAACTGTAGGCAGACATTGGGTGAACTTGCCAGGTCTACTTCCTATATCCTTCATTAACATGCCAAAGTGCGAAGCCAGTATATCACAAATACACTTTGCCACTAGCTTAGGGGAGCACAGCAGTTCATTAAATACATAGCAGGAACCAGCCCATGAAATTCCTAAATGAGCTTAATCTGACTGAAGGAAAAGAAATTCAAGACAATATATACTGTTTTTTCCTCAGTAATAAAATATTCAAAGGTATCATCACAAGTTCTCTTTATTCCTAAATAAAAACATTTGGCATATTCAAAAAACAAAACAAAATACTCTGAAGCCATACAACTGGCTGATCAAGAACTAATATATGATCCCCCTAAACATTACAGTATACCCAAGAAAGAAAGCTGTCTCCAAAATCACTACCACGTACAGTTTATACTATTACATGGGCACAAAATTATCACAGATATACTCCTTAGTGAAAAAATGTAGATTTTTTTTTTCAAGAGTATGGCTTAAAACCATGACTAAGACCTGTGAGGTATCTCTGAGGAAAAACAAGAGACACACAAAATATCTTCTAAGTATAAAAGGTGCTTATAGAAATGCTAAAAGATAATTTTTGACATTGCAAAATAATACCCCTTTACCAGCTCACTGTTGCAGAGTTCCAATACAGTACGTCCCTTTTCTTTCCTTGAAGTAATCTATCACTCTGCATCTATAGAACAGTAGTTACAAAAAGAGACATGTCACCTGTTCCATTCAGGGGGCTTCTGGTAAATATCTAGCAACTGCTTCTCCAACAAAGTTCAAATATGCAGGACAAATGTTTGAATTTATTGATCACTGTTAATCTTTTCTCCATCACTTTCTTAAATTTAGATAATCAGCACCTCCGTAAATCAAGTCCCGATTTGTAGAAAACCTGATTTCTGAAGTGGAAATTTTCATATGAAAATTCACCAATGGTGTTTCTTTTGTAGCTAGCTCTGTCATGTCCCAGTTCCATTGCTTTTCATTGTTTAAAAAATGCTGATTTAAGTCCTAAGGAAGATAAAAATGCTAGGGAATGATGAACAAATTAGAAATTCTGTGCATTCTCACTTCTCCAGTTAAGCTGTGTGGCCTTCCTGTTTGTCTTTCTCTGAATATTTAAAAAGAAAAAGAAACCTATGCTTATATTAGGCAAACTAAGACTTTTTTCCTTTTTGATACATCTTTGTCTTCTACTGATTTCATTTTTATGTGTTCCTGTCCTATCATTGAATTTCTTATTTTTTCAAAATACAGGAACTTCCTCATTGACCTTTAGTATGGTTTCTGTAGCATTTAGCTAAGGACACAAAGAAGTCACTCAATGCATGATAATTGAACTGAAATGAATTTAATTTTAAGTGTTGGACACTAGATGCATAATATTTAGGTGACTTGTTGATTTTTTTTAGCCAGCTACTTTTGACCACGTATCACTACATCTTGTAAATAAATTGACACACTAAATAGAATGTGATACTACTAGTACACAACTTCTGGAACTCATAAACCTTTTCCTTTTCAAGAAACACAGAAATAGCACTAATTTCTTTATCCCTTCTCAATAGCACTCTAGTCAACAGTGGGGAGAAATTAAAGGTCTTTATTATGTCTTACACTCATACTGAAATGGCCAGGAACTAGTTAAGATATGGACTCAAGATAGGAGTCAAGAAACTGTCCAGGAAACAGTTAAGTGATACTTTGTGAAATTAGAAATCCAAGTGAAAAAGCCTTATGAATTCATGATGAACTTGAGAAAGAAGTCAGTGAACTGACCTGGGAACAAAACTGGGTAATTTGTCTTTTTCTTCATTTTTCTTCTCTTTGTGCCCAGGTCATCATGCCCCGTGCCCCTCCTTCTACCACCACCTCGTGGTCCCCTGCTTGCCTTAGTAACAGCTTCTGTTTATACCCGCTTAGTAACAAATTATGTTGGTTGGACAATGAAGGTGAACTGTATATAAGATCCTGCATTTTCTGTCCTATTCGCTGCTCTCCTCATGGGACAGCCTCAGCTGGTACATTAAAGCTCCTTAAAACTTTTCATTCGGACTCTGTGGTCACTCTGTGAAAATGCGCCATTTCAACACACTTCTGTATTCTTTCAGGAAAAATTAAGAATAGGAAACTTGGAATACAGAGCAAATGTCAGTCTATGGATTTTATGGATGCAGCCTGTAGACTATTTGCTCATTAAGGGAACAGAAGTAAAGAAAAATCACAAGACAATAGAAATTGCATTATATTACATAATATCAACTGAGTCTTCACCAAAGCAATAGAATCTTTTTTACATCCCTTTAAACAATACTGCATCCCACAAATTTTAGTTGAAATGCCAAACATTTCTTTATTTTTCAAGCCTACCATGGAACTATCTCCTCCTATTGTCTCAGCTGAGGACCTTTCTAAATACTTCTCCCTCTTTCTCCCCTGAAACCAAACCAAACCAAACCAAACCAAATGAAACAAAGCAAAAAACAACCTAAGGCCATTTGCCAAAACAAACAAACAAATAAGTTTTTCTCCATTGGTTTTTTTACATTGTTTCCTTTTTCTAATTTTTTGTCTTGATCTTCCCTGTCACCATATTAATTTCCTATGATCGTATTCTTTTTTTTGTTATTATTGTGGTTTTTTGCTCATTTGGGGCATGGGGCTTTCCTTTTTTTTAAATTTGAACTCTGCTTTCAGAGAGGAAGGGGCACTGATTCATGCTTCTTATATTAGTGGCTGTAGGCCATGACTATTTACCTGGTACTGTGCTGATATTGCCCTAATGCCTGTGGGAACCTTCATGTCTAGTGCTGAGCTGAGGGTGTGGGGGGTAGCTGGTGCTTCTAGAGACCATAGTGGTCCAGTAACATACTGAATTGGTGTCCTAGTGATGGTGTCTAGCCTGTGCTGAGGCCTGGTGGGGGCATTTCTGTGTTTTCCCTGTGCCGAACTGAAGCACATGGAGATCTGGTCTGTGGAAGATGCCTATTTATCTGAGGCTATACTGATGGACATGTTGGTTCTCTGAGGTGGAGTCTGCCAGTTCCCATGCTTTTGCTAAAGTATTACCCAGTGTTGATATTTGCCTACTGCACCACACTGGGACTCAGGATGTCCCGCTGATTTGCTGATTAAATGAACAGTGGGAGTGGGTTACCAGGTCACAAGGAAATTTGATATTATTTAATATTAATGACCACTATTGTATTGCTCCTCTTTTTTTAATGGTGTTTATGTTTACTAAATTTTCTTGGTTACCTTGGTGATATGTAAATTTCCCCTCATTTCCACACCCCTTACTTTTCCCAACCTCTGGCCGGGTTGAGTGAATAAATCATTTGGAACTTAAGACCCTGTTGGGTAAAGTCTACAAGGAGACACATCTGGGATGGCCTGAGGCCTTAGCAGTCACTTTGTTCTACTTACTTAATAGACCAAAGGGGGAACTTTGCCTTTTGCCCTTTAAAATGCTATTTGGCCATCATAATTTCTAACATCCTTTTTTATTTTGAAATCATTTTATTATGTGACTTGACTCACACTCAGGGTCTGAGACAAATGTTTGTCCACAAAACTTGCAAATTTAGTTCACAAGTTCTGACTTCTTGGAAGAAATAGAGTAGTATTTCCCACCTTCTAATGAAAAGCCCAAGAGACACAAAAAAATCTGACTCATCCTGACAAAGTAAAACCTGCACAGATGTCCATAGTTCCTTTTCCTGCAGTTAGGGCATTTGAATATAAACTAACTACCAGTTCTCCACCATGAGTCAATATCTGTCCCCAATCACAGTCTACACATTCCTGGTGCCCTTTCTCTGTCCCCAATACTTGCTCCTTTTTGACTCAAAATTCTCATTAAAACCCACACTGCTTTACCCATGCGAGACACCTAATTCCATCCAGTATCCTAATAGATTTCTCAAAGTCCTTCCTCCTAGAACTCTTCTTCATTTTGTATCTTTTATCAATAAAATTTACTCCTCACTGGGGGTGGTGCCAACCTAGAGCTGCTGGAGGGCAAATTCCTCCCATGAGTGACCATATACTGGTTCCTGTGCACAACCCTTCCAACTCAACACTGCAATGTTTGGTGTCCCTTTTCTTGGAATTAGGCAAGGTTTGTTTGTTTGTTTTTTCCTTCAAGACTCAGCCAGTGCCCAGAAGATGGGGTAATAAGTGTCCCAGAAGCAGTTCAACTCAACTTTGTGTTTCTTGGGTGTCCTTATTGTCAGAACTCACTTGAGTTTCTTTAGTGTGCGTAAACCATTGTTGTGATCTGTAGGGTATACATGCATACATACATATAAATACATGCATACACATATATACACAGAGACATAGATATACATGTACACATTATATGTATATGCATATTGCCTTTAGAAAGGAAAAAAAAGATAAAGACACTGTTTGCCATACTCTCTTGAAGAAGTTTTATCTGTTAAGCTATGTCAGTAACTCTTTTTGTCATTACTCATACACTATATAGAAACACAGAGAAGCCCCATTTTAGCAAGATGGTGGAAAGGAAGTTTGACCTGTTAAACAAACATTTCAGAGAAGTTCCACCTCAAAAAAAGTGTGCTCACTTCACTTTCTCTCTGTCTATGCCCATGTTGTGCTGCATTTGTTTAGAGATTGTCTGCCTTCCAACTAAATTCTTTAATTATAAGCAATTCTCCAGGACTGTGACTTAACAATCTAGCAAGTGCACCTACTTACAAAGTCTTTGAATTAAGTAATGCATGCGCTGTATTGGGACCACATCATCTTTGCTGACATGAGGATTGTAACTGTGGGATCCTGCCCCAAATTTCATGCCCCTCAGATCTTTTCCCTGGGCAACAAAGTGGGAAATATGGGAGTTTGTCAGCTTTGCCTGTATTAGGCTTAGCATTTCAATTATCCTGTTTTTATTAAGGAAATCCTGTCCCTCACTTGACTTAGGCATTATGACTGTCTACTGGACATCATTGTTTGTGTAGTCTTGCTGATACATCAATGTGTTTAAAACTAAATTTATTATGGTATTACCCCAATAATAGTCGCTCCTCTTGGCTTCCCTATTGTTATTAATGAATAAAATAGTGGAATAGGATCTCATTTCATTGGTATAAAGGAAATCCATGAAAAAGAAATTTCCTTTAACAATACAGATAAACAATGGGAAGAGCCTAGAACACCAAGGGACTAAGTAGTTAAGTAGCTAAGTACCAAAATCACACAGTTAGAAATGAAAAATATTAGACCCAAAATCTGAATTCAAACCTTTCTGTGTCATGGTCAGTTTTCTGTCCATTACACTATGTTGCTCCTCTGGCCACCACTGCCACCATAAGAAAAATAGATATAGAGACTGAAACTATAGTTTTATTAAAATAGGGAACTACCTCTGGTAATGCATATAAGAATCTTCTTTCCAACTATAATCTAAGTGGTTTAGACCACTAAGAGCTTGACCATGGGTAGAGAAGAGAATGATCATTTATTGCTTACTATGGGCTATGTAGTTTACAAATATATCATTTGATTCTCACATTAGTCCTATGAGGAAAGTGCTATTGTTGTGGAGAGAATAAAGGAAGCTTAGACCTGAGTTCAAGGTAAAATTTTGGTGTTCATTCAAATTGGTAGTGTCCATTGAATCATAGTTTAAAAAGACTAAAACCACAAAAACCACAATCAAGGAGGGGAACTATCAGAAGCCATGCTGTACAGAAGCCAAGAAGAGCGATTAATTGGATCTATACCTCAGGGCTAATTTGGGAATATGGCTAAAGGGTACAAGGGTTCAACCTTCCTGTGACATGGAGGTCCCTCCTAGAACATGGTGGAGGGCACAGGGTGGAGAGTCATAGCTTCCCAGAACAGGGTGGAGGGGTCATTAGGTGAAGGGGACTGGAATTCCTCAGAACAGGCTGGGGTCATGTTCTGAGCATGTGGGGACCCTGCTTGGTCAGTGGAACAGAACAGAGTGCTTTCTACATACACCATAACCTTAGGTTGAACCTTGTACAGTATGCTAATTTGAGGATGAAGGGTTTAAGGGACTAAGTCTCGGGCAATGCCTTCTAAGCTGTTTCAATCTATTACAGGGTGTAAGATAGAGACAAAGACAAGAATATAAAGGGACTTAGTGGTGGACCACAAATCAGATGGCTTGTGGTAACCTGGGATTTGGGTTTGGGTACAACACTATTATTCTTCTTATTTTATACACAAGGAAACTGAGGCAAACAGACATAAAATGACTTTACAGGGTCACATAATTAAGTATCTGAAGCTGAATTTGAATTCAGGTCTTCCTGACTCCAGGTTTAGTGGTATATCCACCTTGCCACCTAGCTGCCTCTAGTTGAGAGTTTAAATAAATTGACAGGGTCTTAGAGCCATTGTATCAGAGAAAAGACTTGAATCTAAGTCCTCTGGTCTCAAAGAAGGCTCATTATTCATTATTCCATAATGTGTTTAATATTATTTATGTTAATAATAGGAGCCTATGTTTAAAGTTTTTCAGTATTGTCCCAATAATTCAGAATCTAAAACTTTGGGCTAAACTTTTAACCCATTCTCTCCATTTACTCCCTATTCACTCAAGAAATATTGAAGATTTTTGCTTTACAAACATCACCCTTCCATGATATTTCCACTGCCACCATTTTAATTTAGAGCCTTATTATCTCACATCTGCAGCTTCATAATTGTTTTCTATTATAACACTGTCATACTATCCAGTTTCTCATCTCTTCTAACCAACTCATTGAATAGCTATCAGATGAAATTATATAACACACCATTTTATAACATTACTTACTGGTCAAAAACTTTCATTGATTTCACATTATCTAGAGAACATTGCCAAAACTACTTAGCTTGGAATTCAAGATGTCCTATTATCTGGTTCTAGTCTATGACTCCAGATATATTGCACCTTCCTCCAGACATCATACACTTCTGAATTAATTCCAAGTTTCCAATCTTGCTCTTCTAACATATTAAACTCTGCAAGTTAAGACTAAACTCATCATCACATTTCTCCCATACTAGCCACTGCTTCCTCACTTTCCTGCCTCTCTCCTTTTGTTTATGCCATCCTCTCTGCATTCAATGCCCAGCCCTTTTTCCTGGCTTAGAGAATTCTAATGATTTTTCAGTAGTCCAATTCTAATGCTATTGTAATGACAAATGCATCTCTGATTAGTCTAACTCCACAGTTCCCATGCTGTAGGCTGTAATACCTAAAGGCAATGTAGGGAATTCATAGAGAGTGATATTCTAGATTTTGGAGGGACCTGTAGTGATGTTCAACATTTTTTTGTTACCATGAGAAGTAGTATCTCAGGGTAGTACACAACTCCAACATTATGTCAATCCATATTCCTTTTGGTGACATCCTTGAATGTTCGATATACGATTTTATTTACTTATAATTATGGTTATATCAGTATCTTTTCAAACTTTCTTCTTTTTTTAGTTAATATCTTTGCAAAGCTAGGTTTTTGGTGGTACTATTAAATAAAGACATAACTGAATAGAACCTACATGGAATGATGAAGGTGGTATTCAATTTGATAATAAAGTTTGAGACATTGTACAGTCCTGATAGGGGTACAAATATCATTAGAAAGTAATTGGGCTTATTTAAGAATGATTTTTCCTACCGTGTATGTGGATATTTTTCAAATGGCTACCAAATTGTTAGACTATTGCTTAATAATTTACCTCTACCTAACTAGTCAATAAACAGAATTGTGAAGTGTTCCTTTAAGGGGTATGATGAACTGAGAAAGTTGATAACCTCTTGACTAACTGGAATTGATTTCCCCCTGCTTTTATATTTTTTAGGACCTTGTTTTAAATATGCATGTGACATGGATAACATACAATTTTTCTTTAGAGATATTTCTGTTTGCCTTATATCCCCTACAAAATTGTTAGATCCAAATGTGTAGGGCCTGTTTTGTACATCATATTGCTCCACAATGCTTAGGACCATGACCAGTGTTTAATAGGGACTAAAAAGTTAGCATGAAGAATGAGTAGACTAAAAATAAATATCTTCATTAGTCATTGGTAGTTTCCCATTGTGATCAATGATTCGGTGTCCTTGAGATAAGTTCCAGGTCTTCAGAAATAAGATTTCCCTCTCTCACGTACAGGAGGTAATGTTGACTCAATATGGTATCAGTCAGTTTTCCAACTAGGATTCACCAAGTGCCTCTGAAGTACAAGGCAATGTACTAGGGGCTTGAGATAATAATGATAATGAAATATGACACTGTGTCTATGCTCAAAGAACTTTAGTTAGATACATTCTATCAAGGGACATGAAATGTTCACGTAAAAAGTAGTAATATTCAATCTGATGATGCTTATCCGAATGCCCAATACCTTTATTGGAAGTTTTGGATGTCAAAGCAAGGCTACTACCCAATCTTCCCTCCTATCTCCTTCCCTTATGTTCTATACAATTTTTCTACTGTTATATGATCATGTCTCCATCCATCATGTTCTGCTAGCATGAGTGGCTGGTGATTACTTGCCCATCAGTTGCCAGTGTCAGTAAATATTTCCCTAGTATTTTATATATATGTATATATGTGTGTATATACATATATATTCTCTATAATCTGTATTCTCTATTATGTAAAATTCTCTAATATTGATATATGTTATATATATGTATATACACACATATATATATATCAGTGAATATATTTTTAAAATCATTGAAAAGGAATTAATATCAATTTGCTTTTAAAAAGGCGTATTTAAAAACTGATAAGACATGGAGAGATTAGAAGAAGAAACACACACGTCCTCTCACTCCAAATCTTAGTGTACCCCCTAGGATCTGAGTTCATGGACAGAGTGGACTCATGCTTAAAGAAGATGCTACAAAT
The DNA here is from genome assembly GCA_028646575.1 of Pseudocheirus occidentalis. Taxonomy (NCBI): domain Eukaryota; kingdom Metazoa; phylum Chordata; class Mammalia; order Diprotodontia; family Pseudocheiridae; genus Pseudocheirus; species Pseudocheirus occidentalis. The sequence continues at coordinate 16,326 of JAQQSW010001314.1, forward strand.
ATTGCTGACATCTGCTTCACATATTGGCATGGCACAGCCTATCGACAAGTGACTGGCTTGCTTGCAAGACTTGCTATCTCAGGCACTAGTCCATTGCTGGACTGTGTCAAATCAGTTGTCCCTTAGGGTTGGCTTCTCCAATCTGAATCACTCAGTGTCTACTCTCTTTCCTTAACCTTAAGAGCTCACAAGATCACAACCTGGTTCATTCTGTCTCCAAAACTTACTCCTCTAAGGTTAGGAAATAAGAAACACAAAAGAGACAGGAAGAAGAAACCCATGTCATCAATATCACATGAGAGGAACCTGTGAGTCCTACTTCTACACCTATTTAGTGGATTACAACAATTATTTTTTTGTTCTTCACAATCTAAGATAGAAAGAAGGAGAGAGTACTTCAAAAAGAGACTTTTGTCTGAACACTCAATTCTTAATCAGCATACAAGTAAAAATCTATTCTTCATTGCATAGTAAGGAGACAATAAATAATCATAGAAAGTGGCCTGTTCTTCCTCTGACTTGAGACATAGCCCATCTAGTACATGCCATCAGGCATTTGTAGAAGTAGAATCTTCAAACCTCCCATGTGGATGAGCAAAAGGCAGAGCCCCCTTACCCTACTTTAAGGAATATGTTTTCATTGATTCATTTTCCATTACAAAGGCACATAGAAAATACATATAAAATAAATAAGGTTATGGGGGCGAGTATACTAGAAGCTAGGAAGGATAGGCTTCAAGAATGAAATATATGTGTGGGTATATGTATGTATATGTACACATATATAGATATATGTATGTGCATAGATGTGTATATATGCAATTTTCCTTAATTACATGTTAAAATTGTTTGAACATTCTACAAAAAGTTTTGACTTCCAAATTCTCTCTCTTCCACCCTCTCCTCTTCCATGTCTGAGTCAGTAAGGAGTCAGATATAGGTTATACATGTGTAATCATGTAAAATATTCCCATATTAGTCCTATATTAGAAGACTCATGAAAAAGAACAAAAAAGAAAGAAAATTTTAAAAAATAACATGATTCAGTCTGAATTCAGATGTCATCAGTTCTTTCTGTGGAGACATAATTAACCCATGGGAAATGTCTTGGATCAGTATATTGCTGAGAACAGCTAAGTCATTCATGGTTCTTCATTGTACAATATCGCTTTTCCTATGTACAATATTTTCATAGTTCTGCTAACTCCAGTTTGTATTGGTTTGTATAAGTCCAGGTTATTTCTATTTCTTGTTCTTCCTTTTTCCTTCTTTTTCTTCTTTTTATCATCATCACTATCATTTATAAATCATTTTAAGCTTTACAAGGCACTTTACTAGGTATCTCCTATAATACTATTTTCCCCCTTTCTCCATGTTTGGCAATAAGACAACATTTTGGGACATTTGACTGAAAAGAGAATAGATTCTGTTCTTTAAATTGATCTCTGATGATTAATAGGTAGTGAGATGATGGTTTTAAATTTTACATTATTGGAGAAAGAAGGATCCTTAGAGTTCACCTAATCCAGCTTCCTCATCATATAGGAACTGAGACCAGAGGATTTTGACTCACATTAACCATGATGTTAGTCAGTGATTGAGTCAAGCTAGAATTTCAGCATCGTCACACCAAGTTCAGTGTTCTTTATACTACTCAGGTGGCTTTTCACCGAATTTAGGATGAAATCTTGCCACTAATTTCTTCACTGTTTTTGCCTTTCTTTTAGTTATTCCTTTTCTTTCATCCACAGTTACTTTCAACTTCATGTGGTGAATTTTGAAAAATAAAAGCATATACACACACACACATATACATTATATATGCACAGATATGCTCTCTATATCATCCTACTATATATATACACTTTTCATGTATATGTATATCTAGTATTCATATGCATATTGCTTACATACACATATGTAATACACACACATATGCCACCTTTAGTGAATGACATTGAGCAAACTAGGAAAATGAGTTAACAAATAAACACTTTCATAAAAGATGGGAAAACATCCAGTTTGGTGTTTTGAATTTTTTTATGAATTTGAATTGAACATTAACTTCATGTAACAGAAAAAATCTGGTTATGCTATGATAAACCATAGGTTTTCAAATTCATTAGTGGTGAATGAGGTAATATTTTAAAATCATCAGATATGTTTCTCTTTTATTAAAAGAACTAAGAGGTCAACTAACAAAAATAGATTACACTCTATGATCATAAAACATCTTTACCTTATCATGAAAACAGTATTATTTCACTTCCTTTAGACATCTCAACAAAATATTTGATCTACATCAGATGTAAGTGAATCTTTCAAAAGGAGGAACTTATTTCACAGATTAATTATATAAATAAGGATTTCATATCATCAAATCTTATCTCTCAGATGAAATTTTAACATATTTATTTCATGTTATTTTAGCTTGGATTCTTCCCATATTTTTTGTAGATACTTATCCATTTCTTTTTAATTCTCAAGCTTGCTGACTTATAATTGAAAACAGGAGTTTCTGAGTCTCTCCACCACCCTGTCAAATTTATTTTAATTATTTTTGTTTTGACAATTTGATTTCCCTCCCTCTTCTTTGTAGTTGAGTTAGCTAAGGATTTTCTCACTCTCTTATGCCTTCAGAGGGCCAGGCATTAGTTTTGCTTATCAGTTCTTATTGCCTTTTTTGTTTTCAGGCTACTGCTTGTATGATTTTCAAAATTTGATCTCTTTTGTTTATTTAAATAATATTTGAAGTTTGAATGATTTTAGGCAAGTTATTTTGAAAAATGTTGAATTAATATTTAAAATGCTAATAATTATTATTATGTATACCACAAATTAGTAAAGTCAATGGGAGCCTAAAAAGTACCTAGAGCATCACAAACAGAATGGCCCTATATAATGACCATGGAAGGAGCTGAGAAGATTAAGCCTGAAAAGAACAGATTGGTGGGGGTGGGAAAATCAAGGCAGAATAGCTCTTTTATCTTTCTTCCCTTCTTCCAAAATTTGAGATGCAGTCATATGAAAGAAGAATTTAACTCAATACACCATTGCCATCCTGTAGAAATAGGAGTTACGGGTAGAAGATATAAAGAAACAAATGTGATTTACAGCAAAGTGAAACTTCTTAAAAACTGTAGCCTTCCCAAAGTAAGGTGGCCTGCCTCAGGAGGCAGTCATTTATACTGCACTAAAAGGCTTTAAGCAGAAGTTGGCTGACCA
>JAQQSW010001315.1:0-19550 GCA_028646575.1 Pseudocheirus occidentalis
CCTGCTGCAACAGCCGCAACAGCCGCCTCCCACTGCTTCCTTGCCCTGGGAGCAGTTTGGCCGGACCCGCTCTTCTCCTCCCCAAGTTAGCAAAATCCACTGACCTTTCTCTTAGCCTTTTTGTCTTCTGGCCTGATAAATGTGGTAACTGTGGCTCCAGTGCAGCGGATCTGCTTCCCCGCCTGATGCCCCAGGGCTTGACTGCTGCAAAGAGCCCCGCCTGCTGCGCTGCCTGTAGCAACAGATGTGCTTTCTGTCTTGTGGAGAGTTTTGGAGCTTGAAAATCTGTTTAGCGTCCCATTTTATGAGTTTTTAGCGTGTTTGTGTGGGAGCTGTGGTGCTTTGCTGCTTCTACGCCGCCATCTTCTCAAGGTCCTTTATTGATTCCAGTGATTCTGAGATTCACACCTGCAGAAGGTCACAAAACTAGTCTGGTTGTAGAGCTTGCTCTAGAAATGAGGATTTTCTGACTCTTGGTCCAATGCTCTTTTTTATTAAACCAATCTTCCTCTCCACTCTTGCGCAAGGGCCTCTCCATTTAATTATCCTCAATGACAGTCAGCCCTAATGAGGCTGGCAGATAGTTAAGTAAATTCAGTTCTTGAAAATGGTCCTTGAATGGTGACCACATCATTCAGACTCATGGTATGTTAAAGCTGGAAGGAGGAACCAGATAGTCTAAACTCCTAATTTAAAGATGAGGAAACTGGGCCAGAGATGTTGTCAATAATTTAGAAGAATATTGGCATTCTAGAAGAGCTGGGATGATTATTACAAATGGGATTTCAAGATTATTGGATTTTGAACTAGAAGGGACCTTAGTTCAGTTGTTTCAGTCATATCTGATTCTCTGTAATCCCATTTGGAGTTTTCTTGGCTAAGATACTAACGTGGTTTGCCATTTCCTTCTCCAGCTCATTTTACAGGTAAGGAAACTGAGGCAAACAGGTTGAAGTGACTTGCCCAGAGTCATAGCAAGTAAGTGAGGCCAGATTTAAACTTAGGAATATGAGTCTTCCTAACTCCAGGCCTGGTACTCTCTTCACTGTACCACCTAGCTGTCCCTAGAAGGGACCTTTTTCATCACCAGTAGTGCCAAATACTAGAAATGGAGGCCGTTAAACCACTCATAAGGATTCCTGCCAAATGCATATTGACTTTTTGTTGTTCCCATGGCTCTGTCATTTTTCAGTTAAGTCTGATTTTTCATAACCCCATTTGGGGTTTTTTTGGAAAAAGCACTGGAGCGGTTTGCCCTTTCCTTCTCTAGCTCATTTTAGAGACAAGAAAAGTGAAACAAACAGGATTAAGTGACTTGCCCAGGGTCACACTGCCAGTAAGTGTCTGAGGCCAGATCTGAACTCAGGAATGTGAGTCTTCCTGACTCTAGGCCTAGCACTCTATCCGCTGTGCTACTCAAGTAAGATTTTATAAGGACCAACAATGGTGGCTCGATAGTTTTGCTTTTAATTACAGCCTCCACTCTTAAGTCTTGCAATTCTAGTCTTGCACTTAGCAGAAGTTACCAAAAGGTAAAGGAATGGGACAATATGAAAACCAGATATGCATTTTGTAATTGGTATTTATAAATATAATAATTCAATAATAAAATATTCTAGTTGGAAGGGATCTGGCTAAATAACCTCATAATGACTACCTCAGTCAAACAGGACTACTTGCCATAGCATGACCACATCATACACCTTCCTAGTTAGTGCATGCTTTTGTTCACACCATTTCCCCTGCTTTTTGAAATCCTACTAATTGTTCAAGGCCCATTCAAAATGAAGACTTCCAAGATCATCCTGTTCCCTATCCCCCTTCACAAAGCTCAAACTGGAAATGATCTTTCTTCCTTCAAATTTCCTCATTTGCAATTCCCTTATTCACTACTTGTGTTCCATTTTGTATCACAATTAGCCATGTATGTATCTTAATGGATATATATATATATATCTTCTAGTACTTTGTAAAGTCCTTGGAGAGAAGAGCTCTCATTTTGGCATCTATCCAAGCATATGGTCCATACATAGTGGGTATTTAGCAAGCTTCTGTTGAAATGAAATAAACAATCCCAACTCCACTGGGTTTTATAGTGGAAACCAAAGTATTTAATGTTTTCTGGAATCATGAAGAATACAGTGGAGCCATTCATTTCTATATGGCATGCTCCCAGGCAATTGCACAATTTATCTGGTTGAAAATCTATTGTGAGTTTTTGTGGCTTCACAAATACTTGACAAGAGAAGGAAATGACACCCATGAGGCTATTAGTGTTGATTTTAATGAACCTATTGTCACAATCTCATCAGGTCACTGATGAGACTTTCCTATTGTATCAGTCCTTTACCTTGGGGTAGCTTCTGCTAAGCACGAGACTATAATTACAACACTTCTTACGAGTCATTTATGAATCTTCTGTCTCATGAGGTCACTCTCAATTATTGATGATCAGTCTGGAAAAGAGGTTAATTCCCACAAAAACCAACTAATTGAATCAGCAGTGGTTGCTAAGCATAAACAAGGAGAACACTTGTAGTGATTGCTGATGAAATACAAATTTGTCCCCAAGGTACACAAATAATTGGGTCACACAGCAGATATCCTAACAAAAATTTCTGCCTACAAATTTCTTGGTGAAGTACTGATTCAGAGTCAGACTACTCTTAAGTTTTACTGCTAAATTTCTTTTGAACGAGAGTTTCTACTCAGAATTTGCTTAGGTTAGTTATCAACTATTTATTAAGGACTTACTAATCACCTATCCCTGTGTATCAGACTATGGTCCTTACTCTCAAGGAGCTCAAATTCTAATCAGGGAGATAACATGAAAATAACCATGTATTTGTAATTCACACTACACCTGGCACATACTAGTAGTAGTTGCTGCCTAGGGTCACATTGCTAATAAATATCTGAGACTGGATTTGTGGGGTATTTTTTTGGAGGGGGGGAGGCAGAGCCATTGGGGTTAAGTGATTTGCCCAAGGTCACACATCTAGTATTTGTTAAGTGTCTGAGGCTGGATTTGAACTCAGGTCCTCCTGATTCCAGGGCTGTTACTCTATTCACTGTGACTCCTAGCTGCCCCACTGAGAGTGGATTTAAATTCAGTAGGATGAGTCTTCCTGACACCAGTCCTTGCCAGATCTACTGCATCACCTAATTGCCTTTTGCACGTAGTAAGTTCTTAGTAAATGTTTGTTGACTATGCATTGACAAGATAAACACAATGTAAACAAGTGGTGACCTCAGAGGGAAGGTACAGGAGGGAACTGGGGGGCGGTGAGAGAAGAAGGTAGGAAAGAATTTCAGAAGTGGACTTTCAGCTGAATCTCGAAGGAAGCCAGGGAAGGTACTAAGTTCCCTCTTCACCTTCAGAGATGAAGAGGAAGAGATTCTAGGCATGAAGGCTAGAGAGCCATTGCAAACATATGGGGTCAGGAGAGGGAATACCACGGGGGAAGAACAGCTGCGTTGATACCCACCTGTTAAGTGGTTACGATGAGACAAGCACTGTGCTAAGTGTAGATTTAGATATTCACAATCACTGAGGGGGCCACAGGACATTGGCACAAAGTTGTTTTTTACTGACATTAACATATACTGTTACTGTACCGCAAAGATGGGTCATTTTAGGTCTCAGTTCTTCTTTTTGACTTCTCCCCTAATTTTCTTATCTCTCGACTACCATGACACTATTCTCTCCTACCTCTTTGACTGTTTCTTCCTAATTTCCTCTGATGGATCAACCTACTCCTGCCTACTAAGTGTGGATGTTCTCCAAGAGTGTTTTGTATTCTTCCCCCTCACATACTGTATCCATTTATGATCTTACCTGCTTTCATGGATTCAGTTATCACTGCAACTCCTTAGTCTTCCTCCTTAGTGAAGACAACTCCCAAATTCATATACCCAGTCCTAATCTGTCTTTTGTACGTGATACCTTTGATTATTACTTATGCTCTCTGGGTTTCATTGTCCTTATTTTTAAAATAAAGGTTGGACTAGGTGACCTCTAAAGTTTTTTCAGGCCTGGACTACTAGTATTTCCATCCAGACATCTCATAAAGTTCTCAAACTCACTATGTCCAAAGTTGAAATCATTATATTCCCTTGCCCCCAGAATCCATCACTTCTCCAAACTCTCCTGTTTCTGTTAAAACTACCACAATCCTCCAGGCACCCATCTTATAACAATGGAGTTATAGTTGATTCTTCCCTCTCCCTCAGTCCCATATCCATTCAGTTATCAATTCCTATTGATCCTACCTCCACATTATTACTCTCATCCATGGCACCCTCTTCACTTATAGGCTTTCCTCCATCCTGGCTTAGTATCTCATAACCTCTGTCCCTTGGCTATTCAAGTAGTATACTAATTGGTCTTCCTCCCTCTAGTCTTCCCTCTCCAGTTTCTTGAACAAGAATCCCCTCTAACACATACTTGGGAAGTGTTCACTGAGTCTCCACTTGAAGACCTCTAGTTATTAATAATCAACTCTCATTCTCAACTTCAACCATCATAGTTCTCATGCACCAACATCCTCAGGCCACTCCAATCTAAACTTTGGATGCTACCAAATAGAATTCTACAGAGTTAAATCTAGTTAGAATTAATCCTTGGAGGGCAAATATCTGACATTCCGAAGGCCTACTTAGTAATAACTCTACCTTCCTCTAATTTCAGAAAACATGTTTTATCAATATATTTTGTTTTTTATATCACCCACATTTCCCAACATATACCTATATCCTTCCCAGAGGATAGTCACTTGTAACAAAAAATAAAAAGGGGAGGGCGGCTAGGTGGCGCAGTCAATAGAGCAACGGCCTTGTAAGTTGGAAGGACCTGAGTTCACATCCAGCCTCAGACACTTAACCCAAAAACTAGCCATGTGACCTTTGGCAAGTCACTTAACCCCAACTGCCCTCCAAAAAAAAAAAAAGAAGACCTGAATTCAAATCCTGCACCAGACACTTCTCTGTGTGACTCTGGGCAACTCACAAAAAAATGAAAAGGGGAAAAAAAGTAGTCCAGCAAATCTAACTGGCACAACAAAATATTTGACATTATTTATACTGTTCTATATCTCTAATCTCCCACTCCCCCTGCAAAGAAGGAAGAAGGCACCTTTTATATCTTCTTTGGGGTCAAGCTTGCTCATTATAATTTCACAGCTTTCTGTTTTGTTTTGTTGTCATTCTTTCCATTTACATTGTTGAAGTCACTGTGCATGATATAGGTCTGTTTACTTCATTTTGAATCAGTTCATATAAGTCTTCCTATGCTTCTCCATATTCATCTTACACATTGCTTCTTAGAGCAATATTCCATTGCATTCATGTACTTTAGTCCTTCCTTCCTTTTTTCATTTCTCTCTGTATACACACACACACACACACACACGTATATAGGCATGTGTATTTACACTCACATGTGCACAGTACATGTATATAGACACACATGTATAAATATATGCATACATGCACATACATATATGTGTATGTAAATTTACACACATATACATTTATACATACACATACATGTGTGGATGAGGAATACTTGGTGTAATTGTCTTTTATTTTTGTCATTGGCCTACTCTGGGAGACGTGCTTAGCAGTGCAATCTCTGGATCAAAGGACATTGAAATTTCAGTCACTTTTTTGGTATAATTCCAAACTGTTTTCTAGAATGACTGGACCAATTCACAGCTCCACTAATAGTTCCTTAGTATGCCTATCCTTCCACGATCTCTCTAAAATCGCTTATTTCCATCTTTTGTTAATTTGATCTTTGCTGATTTGATCAGTGTGAAGTGAAACCTGAGTTGTTCCCTCTCAATTGTTTTATCTGAAGCTATTGGAGGATATTCTCCATGGGAACCTCTGATAAGATAGGGTATAATAGAAGTCTTGTCCCTCCTTCCAGTGTTGCCTCCTCTACAAAGCTATCCTTGATCTTCCTTCCCAGTCAGAAGTGATCACTCCCTCCTCGAATCTGTCATGGTATCTGACTACATCCTTCTCTGGGCACTGATCATATTTTAATTTAATGATTCTATACATTTCTCATTTCCCTTTTAAGTTGCCTCAGGGCAGGGATCACATGAGACACATCTTTGTATCTCCCAAATGCAGCATAGGATTTTTATTATATTGTAGGTGGTTAATATGTTGAATTTTGCCAAACTGAAAGGTTTCACCTTGCAGCGATGTGTTTTACCATCCACTTTATTAAAACAAATCTTTTCCATCAATAAGAGCATAATATATATGAGACACACAAAACAATGGTTACCAAATGTAACCTTTCACTCTTCTGAATCTGTGGATTTAGAAAAACTCCAAAGGAGTAGATTAAATAACTCTGTGACAAAGGCAAAACTGAAGCTGAAAGCCAATTGGATTTGAGTTTTGTCTATTCTAGTACTTTCTTTAATCTGCTGGGCTTTTAGTCAGTTACTGTACAGAATTAGAGGGCAAGCAATTGCCTCAAGCCAGTGGCATCTCTAAGATTGGATTGCTCTATAACCCCAGGGGGTTATTTAGTGACATTAATAAATACTAAACCTAAAAGATGATTCAAAAGGCTTCCCAGTGTTAAAATGTTTTCTGTGATATGCTTCAGGTACATTCCTTGTGAGATTATAGCTTTGATAGAGCTAGATGACAAAAAGAAATTGACTTGGGTCAAGAGTCTATGTGGCTCTTTTTACAAGGTAAGAAGAAAAAGGCTTAGCAAAAACACTTCACAAATGTTACCTCATTTTATCCTAACAGCCCGAGAATAGGAAATGCTATTATTAGCCCCAGTTTTTTACAGATGAGATTAAGTGACTTGCTCAGTGTCACAGTTAGAGTTTGAATTTTACTCCAACACTAGTACTCTATCCACTGCACTTTGGGGATGGTAAGAGAGTACTTATGTTTCTTTTCTCTGTGAGTTCAACTCATCAGACCCAGATGAATTACATCTCAGGATACTGAAGGTTCATGTAGATGTGATTGCCTTTGATGTTTAATCTGGAAATGGGAATGGGCTGTTAGATAGAAGTTTTTCCTGATTTCCCCTCTCCCTCAAAACAAACAAACAAAAAGGACAGGGGGTGGGGTTTGCAAAGCATAGGAGAGAAATGTTGAATTATCTTTCTGGAAATATTCTAGGACACATTCTGAAGGAAATTACCTGGAAGTAGTGAGAAAGGGAACCTGTGCTTACTAGGGACCAGCATAGCTTCATTAAGAGCAGGTCATTGCAGGTCAATTGCATTTCCTTTTTTGACAAGCCTGGCTCATCAGGAGATTTTCTGTAGATACTATTTATGTAGATTTTGACAAAGCATCTGATAAGCTCTCTCCTGAACTCTTGTGGACAAGATGGACACTTGGGGGCTAGCTGATACAATTAGTTGACTTTAGCAACTGGTTGGATGACTATGACTATATGCGAAGAATAGTAATTAATTGCTCAATGCCTACTTGAAGGGAATCTCTAGGAGAATGGCCTAGAGATTTGTCCCTAGCCCTATCCTGTTTAACACCATATGATCTCAGAGATGACATAAGTGTCAGATGTGCAGATGGGACAAATATGGGAGGAATGCTTAACATACAACAACAGTAAGAATACAAGTCAGAACAAGGGGCCAAATTAGATAGGTGGAAGTTGAAGAAATTTAAATGTAAAGTTGCCCAAGAAGGCTCAAAAATCAATGTCACAAGTACAGAAGGGTGGCAGAGGACTTCTGTGAAATGATTTAGACGTTTCAGAGAGTTACAAATGCAGTACAAGACAGCAGTGTAACACAGTCACTGAAAAAGTTAATTGGCTTCAATACAAGAGGCACAGTATTCCATAAAATTCATCTGAACGATTCAACAGGCATTTATTAAGCACCAATTTATTATGTGCACAAGGCACTGTATAAGATACTAGGGATTCAACAACAAAAGCCGGAGTTCTTGTTCTTAAGATAAGCGAATGGTAATTAATTTCAATGTGGAGAAAACACTAATAATTTGAGTCAGAAAAAGTCTTGTGCAGGTTATAGCAACCGTTCTCTGCTAAAGGAGGAGGCAAGAAGAAAATGTGTTTCTTGTGTGCAGTAGCATGGACAGAAGATGGAACAGTGTATGTGTGTGTGGGAGAGCTTGGAGACAGTAAGCCATTTTGACTGGGATGGAATTATGTAAAGAGGAGTCTTATGAAATAAGATGGAGAAAGTAGTTATGCTTTAGAAAGCAGGGGGTTTTAAATGCCAGATTGAAGAGTTTATATTTTAAGAGGCAATAGGGAGGCATGTTGAAGATTTCTAAGTGGGGGAGTGACATGGTCAGATCTGTATTTTAGGGTTATGGTGCCACTGTATTTTGCTCTAGTCAGACCACACATGAAGTACTGAGATTAGTGCCTGGAACCACATTTTATGAAAAACATCACCAAGTTGGAGTATGTCTGGAAAATGGTGACCAAAATGTTGATAGGATATGATACAAAGTTCAGGTGAAAGAAAAGGGGTTATTTAGTCTAGAGAAGAACAGGACTCAGAATAGAAATGGTTCTAAATCTCAAATATTTTAAGGACTGTCACACGGTGGAAGGATTTGATGGAAGAAGCAATGGATGAACACTGCCGAGAGGAGGCATGTTTAGGTTTGATATCAGGAAAAACTGCCTCATGACTAGAGTACAATGGACTGCTGCTGAGGAGGGGAAGGGAGGAGGCTGCCTCTCATGGAAGGTTTCCAAGCAGAAGCTGGGAAGTCCTCTCAGTCAGCTGTGGGTGGGAACTGATATTCTGAAAGTTTCAGCTCTGTTCTTCTGTGAATAAAAAGAGGCAGCATGGACAGAAACAAAGAGAAGTCCGGACTAGATCTCCAGGGTCCTTCAATGGTTGGGGAATGCTTTATTTTAGATCCTCTCTTCTTTCCCACCCTCTCTCCTCTAATTCCCCCCCTTTAAATATACCTTAGGGTCATAGATCTAGACTTGAAGAAGCCAATTTATCTAAATTCCTAATTTCTTACACAGGAAGTTAAGTAGGCTGTCCAAGAGCACAGTTAATGAGCATCAGAGGCAGGATTCAAGCTTACATCCTCTGTTTTCAAAGCCCAAGTTTCTTCCTCTTGTACCATTAGGTATCTTCTTGTTGAAGTTCAGTTGTTTAAGTCATATCCAACTTTGTGACCCCATTTGGGGTTTTCTTGGCAAAGATACTGGGCTTGTTTGCCATTTCCTTCTCCAGCTCGTTTTACAGATGGGAACACCGAGGCAAACAGGGTTAAGCGACTCGCCCAGAGTCACACAGCTAGTAAGGGTCTGAGGCCAGATGTAAATTCATGAAGATGAGTCTTTCTGGTTCTAAGCCCAGTGCACTATCCACCGTGTAACCTAGTTTACCAAGTAATAGCGACTCCCTCCAGGTGCTACCCATCTGAAACCTACCAGGATCACAAACAGGATCATATCTGTAAAGTGCGTAGCACAGTAACATACGGACAGACTGCCTAATCTGTATACTTGAGGAGGGTCAGCAAAGAAGACAATCTCTCTTTTGATTGTTTTTGTGAAAACCCGTGGACGGTTATTGTTTCTCCAAGCTGCAGCAGCTCACATAAGTCATTATCTGCTGTTAATCTCATGGGTTCCCTTAATCACTGAATTCCAGCCACCTTTGTAATTAGGATTTTCATCTTTGAAGTGAACGTAAAATAACCTCATTCTCTAAACCATCTACTCTTAACTGGTTAACACAAATCTAAATGCCATCTAGCCATTAATTTCATGATTTGGAAAAGGTCTTTAAATATCTCTATGGCTGGGGCAAAGTGAAGGAAATGACAGAGGCGGGATTAGTATGGAACAAGGATGGGAATTTGTTGTCATAAATGCACAAAAAGGACTCGGAGCTGTTAAACTGTGTTCTATCCCAAGGCTCTCCCAGTTCTGCTAATGACCTGTGTGAATATTGGCCTAATTACTTAACCTCTGAAAACCAGAGGATCTTAATCTATTGCACAGCCATAATGCCACTCAAGAGCCTTGTAGCATCATTACAATAACATTGATGAAGCTCTTTCAACCTTCCCGAGGAGAGTTTTCTTCAAGTGCAAAGGGGATTTGCTGTTAATTGTTTCCATCACCTTCCATTTCCCCAGGTCTTGCTTTCACAGCTAAAAAGCTTTCAAATAAGGGAGTTAAATTAAGGACAGTATCTCCTCTAGCTGAATTACTTCACCTGATTGATTTTTTCCCCCCTGAAAAGGCACCAGCATGAAAAATGACTTTCTTTCCTTCCCTGTTCCCTCCCTAGAGAACATCTGGTTCTCTGATTTCATTTGCTTGGCACTTGACCTAGGCAAGATATTGAACCTTTTGGTGAACTCTTCATATGACAATTACTTGGCATGGTCTTTGGCCAAGCTATTTCATGATAGAGGCAACATGTTGTAGCCAACACAACGCTGGACTTTGTCGAGAGGAAAAATTTTCAAGAGACCATTTCTGGGTAAATGATAATCAATTTAGCAAGTACTACTAGCAAGTACTACTAGTAGTTAAGAAAAAAGGCTCCACTGTCATCTTAATGACCAGAAGCCTAACCTGTGAAACCTTCAATACTTAACAAAGTCTTTGGGAAACGAGGTGCCATCAGAGGGTGGAAATCAACTCTGACTGGTTAACAAGTAATGAGAAAATAAATATAATAATGAGAAGTGGGGTTATCCTAATTTGAGGCTGGGGACATGTCTCTGATCGCTCACTTTTGGTCAAAGAATTTTATCTTCTATATCCATATCACCTGTCTAGAGTTATCTAGACAAAAAGGAGAATTCGCTTTTTCTCAGAACTGAGTAAAAACACAATGGGCTAGAATCCATTAATTCACCCAAACTAAAATGGGTGCATTTTGAACAGATCTGATTTTTCCCTCTCATGAGAACTGCACTTCAAAGGCTGCCTGAGTAACTTACAAGGGTTGATTTCTGAATGAGGAAGTAGAAAAGGGGAAAAACCCAAGTCTTAATTCAATAATTTGATTATTAATATAGGACAGAGACAATCATTTCTCTCGACATAAGAATCAAAAAGACCTGGGATCAAATCCTGGCTCAGACACCTACATGTCATTTAACCACACTAGCCCTCAGTTTCCTCTTCTGTAAAATGAGAGGATTGGAGATGAAGACCTTAAACATTCCATCCAGCTCCAAATCTGTGGTGAAACAAAAAGAGAAAATGGGGAGCTCTTTTCAAGTACTCATCTCTTGTAAACACGTAAGCTGTAATCGAAAGCCTCCTCTGTGGTCAGTGCCTACCAGCCCCAAAAGGCAAGAAACAAAAAACAACTCTGAGAAGAAACTGCTTGTTTTACAAGCTACATTCTAAGATCTTTGAAGACAATCTCCTAACCACAATGGACATTTTCAGTTCTTCTCTGATCACTTTGACTTTTGAATTTTCCTATCTGAATCTCCTTTTTTGTTCACTGTAACTCTCTACTGTGTAATTTACTTACCTGTGTGCAATGACACCTGCCCCTCACTAGCACGGTTGTCTCTTTTTGGTCTTCATTAGGAATTTAACATTTTTTTTTGTTGAACTGAATTTGTGATGCGTTAGCTAATAGGTTCCTTTCTGATCTATGTCTTTAATTTCAACAATTGTTAAATATTTGTTTTTAGAGAGGAAGTGTCCTCTCTTTTGACTGCATCTCTTGAGTATGGGCTCCACAGTGTTCTAATGTCATTTCAGGATGCACTTTGATTGGGAAGCTGCGCTCCCAGTATATGCAACAGAGATGGTTGGGTAGTCTTACAAGGTTAGCTGGCACAGAAAGAGACGAGAGATAGAGGGGAAAAGTGGAAGCCATAGCTAGACCATACTCAGGTGAGCACAGTTGGCATAAGTGAACTAGGAGGGACTGACACTGAGAAGTATCAGCACAAACAAGATTATTCCTGCTGCAGGAGTCAACCGCAATTTCTGCAAGGCTTTTTAGTTGTGATGCCAAGGGACCAGCTTTCCCAAGTTTGGCACTGTACTGCATTTCTTTAGTACTTTTCTGTGTAAAGTGATGTGTCTCTCTTTGACTGTGTTAGGGAGACAAAGGGATTTAATGGGAGTTGTCTAGTGCTCCCAGGAGATGCAGTGGGGATGGCAGTCATTTGGATAAAGGCCATGAGTGTTTAAAACCTGATTCAATTCCAAGTTATTTACCTTTTTATTCTGTTTCATTAATTGACTTTTTCTTTGACTTCTATCACTTTCTAGGTTGGTTTTGTATAAAGAGATACGTTGGCAGAGGCTTAAAGCTGCAAATTTGGAAAATGAATCTTGCAAAGGTACCACTTATTTTTCCTGGGGGTGTGTCTGAGATTTGGGGTTCTAATGCTGGTTCTGCCTTTTACTGTGTAACCATGGCAGACAAGCCTCTCTCACCCTCCCTTTCTTCATTTGAAAAGGGGAGTAATGATCCAAGTGCAACTCACTTCCAAGGGTGGTTCTGATGAAAGTGTTTCATATGTTATGAAGAATTATATGGATGTATTATTAGTATTATTTCTGTAACTTTGGATTATGTAGTTATGTAGGTTATGTAGTCCAGTCTGCACCTAAGAATTCTTTTTACAATATTAATTACTAAGCGGTCACCCAGCCTCTGAGAGAAGACCTTTATTTAGATGGAAGTCACAGCATCCACTATCAGGCCCCATTTTACTTTTGGACAGCTCTGTTAGGAAGTTTTTCCTTAAATCATGCCGAAATCTGCCTATCTGCAGTTTCCAGCCATTTGCTCCTCGTTCCTCATCCTGAGGCCAAGCAACACAAGACCAACAACCCCTCTTAGCTTACATGTACTTCATGCTTATTTTCTGTGTCCACACTGCCAACTATCTCTTCTTTCCTTTCCCCCTATTCCACCCCCCCTCCATTGAACAGAATCTCTTCAGAGCAGGAATGTTTTGTTTTTGTCTTTGTGACCCTCCAGGGCATAGCAACGTGCCAGGGCCATAGCAGATACTGAGTAAATGTTTATTGAATTTCATAATACTAATAACAATAGCTCACATTTTTATATAGTACTTAATATGTACTGGGCCAAGAACTTCACAATTATTATCTCATTTGATCTCAATGACAACCCTGGCAGGTAGGTGTTAATATTATCCCCATTTTGGTTAAGTGACACGCCCAGGATCACATAGCTAGTAAATGCTTAAGGCTGAATTTGAACTCAGGTCTTCCTAACTCCAGGCTCAGCACTCTAGCCCTTGTACTCCCTAGATGCCTATAACAGCCCTTTTAATACTTAAAGGCAGCTCATAAACTCCAGGCAACACACATTATACCAATATCTTCTCTTCTCCAGGATAAACATTCCCAGTTCCCTTAAAACTACCTCTAGAGCATAGTCTTCTTCAGTCATTTCACCATCCTCATTACTCTCTAAGGGTATAATAATCCCATAATAAATGGGATAATGCCAACAACCAAACACAGTAATTCTGAGGCAAAAATATAGCTGTACTACTACCTTCTTTATTCTGGACACTGCTTCTCTCAATACTGCTTGGGAGAGTATTGGCTATTTTGGTCCCATTAAATTGTGGGCTCAATATGCAGTATATAAACACTAAAACGTGTATCTTTTCCAGAGAAATCCTTATCTAGTCACATATACCCTTGTGAAGTTTATTTTTTGGAACAGATGCAGAACTTTACATTTATTCCTATGAAACGCCATTTCATTTGATTTGGTCCACCATTCTGGCCTGACTTTGCCATCTGACATGTTAGATACCTCTAGAAACCCGGTATCATCTGGAAATTTTACAAGCATGCCATCTGTGCCCTAATCCAAATCATTTAATAAGAAAAAATGGTGAACATCTTGGGCTTAAGAGCCCACAGACTCCAAGCCACTCCATTAGAGATCTCTCTCCAAGTTGATATAGATCCACTAATTAACAATGACTTTTTGGGCCACGCACTGGATTATATTACAAATACATAGAAAAGAAGAAAGAATTAAATGAAAAGCACAGGGTGAGATAGTAATTAATTTTAATGTCATCTAGTCCATATCTATCCATTTACTCACATGTATTAATGACGAACATTGAGTGCTTTGCTGAAAACTAAGCATATTATGTCCACTGACTTCTCTTGGTCTAGTTACAATGCCAAAAAACCAAAATGAGGTTGAGTATGACCAGTCCTTATTTATTTATTTATTTATTTATTTTTAGGCAACTGGAATTAAATGACTTGCCCAGGGTCACATGACCAGTTCTTCATGAAATCACATGATCCCTGCTTCCAAGTGTTTTGAAATCATCCCCTCAATAATGTTGTAGAATTTTGTCAGGAATAGAAAAACGCTTACTGGCCAATAGTTTTCTGGCTTTACCTTCTTCCCTATTTTGAAAAACTAGGACATTTGGTTTTTTCCAGTCCTGTGGTAACTTTCTCTTTCTCTGAGGCTTTTCAAAGACCATCAACAATTAAACCTCCCAGGTCTTTTTAGTAATCTAGGGCACTAAATAAATGTTGGCTGATACAATTTATCTGTCTGGTCACTTGAATTAATTGTGGGTACATTGATATTACCCGGTCATTTTCTCACTGTCTTGGGTTATATAACCCCTACTATGAATTTGTTGTTGTACACTTCTAAGTGCAAAGATTATTCTTGAAAAAATGGGAAAAAAACGAAAACCAAGAGTTGAGTGGTTCAGCCTTCCATTGTTACCCACCAACATCATTCTATCCATTGTACGTAGTAATTTCACACCTCATTTGACCCTTCTCTTAAGAGCCTCTAAGAAAAGACTGTAAGCTTTAAGCAACTCTGTACTCCCAAACCTTTATCTTTGGCACTGAGCATCAGTCTCAGCCCTCATTCTGAACTTTACAATTCTCCACCTAATTCTTACAGAACTATTCTCCTTGTCTGTATTCATTCTTGGTTACTGGTACTGGCTTCCCTATTCTGAAAATGTCTTTTTAAAATCTGAGTATGTCGATAGGTTCCCCAAGCATCCACATCAGTGTCTCTAGGCAGCTCTGTTTTATTCTCCTCACTGGAATAATTTCTGCTTGAGTCTTCAGAATTTCATACTTGAGAGCTTCACATCCCTCTCAGGCTGACCTTCCCTTCAACGTATGAAGCATTTGGATCTTACCTAGTCTTTCTTTGAGCACTTCGAAATCAGTTCTCTGAAAACCTGGGGTGCATGTCAGCCTATAGGACTTTCATTTCCTTCTCTAGAGTGAACTCTTGCCCCCAAGGATCTTTTCATTTTGACTTCAAAAGACATTTCTTCCTTGGTGGTGAGAATCAGAATAGCATTTCCCTTTGTTTCTTCCTCCACTTTTTGAAGGTTGAAATTATCATTGAAGCAAGTCACAAATTCATCATCTCCTCTGCTTTTGGCTGAGGGAGGGAGAGTTCCCAAACCTCCAAATGGTTCAAGTCACCACCACTACAATAACCTATTTCTGTGCCAGTTTCAAGTTCCAAACCGCTCATTTAATTCTTCTATGTAGGTCAGAGTTTCTTAATCTTTTTTTTAATGTGTGTCATGGGCCCTTTGGTAGTCTGGTGAAGCCTAGGAAGGTAGGTAATATACCCCAATGCCTAGCACGTAGAGGGCTCCCAATAAAATGCCTGGCGAATGGAATTCAGTAATATCATTTATTTCTAACCTCAGAGGATAATGAATTAAGTGCCCACCATCATCTTCCTTTTTGTTCTTGAATTTTCCCATATGACTATATCATTTTAGTATATGTTGCTATCATAGTGTACTTTTGAGAGGGCATGGAAAGCAGTTGTATAGGATGGGAACTTATGGAGAGGTTTCTCTCTACAGTTTGAAGGAACACCAAAACTGACGAGATCACTGATTAATTTGAGTAATGCTCCCTTTTACCTATTCTGGTATACTTTTAACCACTTATCCTCATCTGGAGCAAAATGCCAGTTCTGAGAACCATCCCACCAAGTCTCAGTGAGATCAGATTTGCCTCACTGCAGCAGAACCTCCAATCCATCCTATTTAGTACTCATGCTTGGGTATTTCTGTTAATATAGCAACGTAATGTAGTAATTAGAGTCAACCTCATCAAGAAGAAGCAGTCGGTTCAAGGTCTGTTTCTGATACAGAATGTCTGTATGCTCCTGAGCAAATCACTTAACCCATTAGTGGGCTAAGCAACTCTCTAGGAAACATATGTTTCTAAAAAGGTGTTGACCACAAAGACATTTCCTCACTGAGGCCATCTTCCTTCCTATTTTCCTATCTTACTTCCTTCCTCCCTCCCTTTCTTCCTTCCTTCCTTTCCTCCCCCCCCAAGGAATTCTACTACCTTTGAAAAAGTACATATCACTTTGGGATAGGCTTAAATTTGCCTCTTTGCAACTTCTACCCATAATGTTTTGTGCTCTAACTTCAAGCTCTGAAGAGAACTAGCTCTCAATCCCTCTTCCACAAGACAGTCCTTTAAACACTTGAAAACAGCCATAACTTCCCCTTCGAGTCTTTTGGGTGGGTTTGAAGTTAAGTGCTTCCTGAGAGTCCTTAAAAATCCCCTGAATTCTGGGCTCTCTGGACCCACTTGGGAGCCTGGAGTTATTTAGCAGCCAGAGCAGACAAGAAACAAATGTACAAGACAAAATACAAGGGATGAAATCCCATTGTCAAGTGAAATCTCAGTCATTTCATCTCCCTTTCACTCACCTCCAAATGTTTTTCTCTTCTTCCCTGGAATCTATGGTCTTTGCTGTTACTTATTCAAAGGCATTATTAATTCCATATAATTTGTCTCTACATATTGCTAATGAATCTGTTTGTTCTCATATTGAAAATCTCCTTCTCTGTCTCCCAGATGGAAAGTTCTCAAGATAACTAAATTACTATTCAAATTAGTCTGTTTAAATTTGGTCACCTCATTAGCTCCCATGGGTTTAATTGTCATTTTTATGCAGATGATTTGCAAATCTATTTTTTCCAGTCCTATTCTATCTTGAACTTTAGTATTGCTTCACCAACTGCGTATTGGACATTTGAAACTGGATATCCCAGAAGTATTTCAAACTCAAATCATTCCCTTAAACCAGTGGTTCTCAACCTGTGGGTCACAACCCCTTTGGGGGTCGAACAGGGTCGCCTAAGACCATGGGAAAACACATATTTCCAATGGTCTTAGGAACCGAGACAGTGTTTCTCTATCTGTCTCCAGGCAGGTCCACCCACATACGAGTATTAAAGGGTTGGCGACATTAGAAAGGTTGAGAACCACTGCCTTAAATCTATCCTTCTTTGGTATTTAAATGCCAATTGATTCTAGAGTCAGAAATTACCTCTGAGGTAATTTCATTTATTCACCTCATTTGACAAATGAAGAAATTGAGGCCCAGAGAGGTTAAAAAACATTCAAATAGGTAGTAGTAAGAGTTAAATGCAGGATTTGAACTTGGATTCTAAGGCCACTGCTCTTCTCACTGTACTGGGTTGCCTCCTAAAAATTTCCATGACTTTGCTAAGGATACCCCATCACCCTTCCAGTTATCTGGACCTGATTCTTGGCTTGTTACTCTCCTTCAACCCACTTAAGTAAGTCTTGTACACTCCACAGAGTATCTCTGACATTTGTGGCCTTCTAATGTGGCCACAACATTAGTCTGGGTCCTCATTACCATTCACCTGTATTATCAAAATAGCCTCATCACTGGTTTCCCTGCTGCAAGTTTCTCTCTGCTCAAATTAATCTTCCATAATTGGCCAAAGTGTTCTTCCTAAAGCACAGGTTTGACCATGTAATTCTACTCATTTAATTCTATCAGTCCCTTTTTACTTCTAGAAATAAATACTAACTCCTCTGTTGACATACACTGTCCTTCAAAACCTGGCCCCACCTTCCCCTTCTCAGCTTATTATATATATATATCATAACTATGTTTCATATGGCCCCTTATACAGATCACTCTATCTATGCTTTTCCAGGGGCTGTCTCTCATACCTGGAAATGTGCTCCCTTCTAGAAAGAGAGCTCCTAGAAACCATCATTTCTTTCAAAAGTTTGCTCCTGTGCTATCTCCATAGAGTCTTTCCTTATCCCTGCCCTCCCCCCTAACCTTACTTTAAAGTTTTGCTACGTACTTTCATCTGTATGTGTAATTTCTGCTGATAAAACATAAGGTCCTTGAAAGTTCGTATTATTTTATTTTGTTTCTGACTTTGTCATCCCAGCCCCTGGAGTAATGCTTGGTCTATATTAGGCACCTTCAAAATGCCTCTTAACTGGCTGATCAGTCCCCAGGTCATCTGAAAGGGTTAACACAGCTTCCAAAAACATCGGATTGCTGTGAAGTATTTCATTCAATATTCATTCTAAAAAAGTGCATTTTTCATGAATATTTGAATTGTGTAATGCACTTACCATGTTTTCCCATTCATCTATGCCTGTTTATTTTTCCCACTGTAGCTGAAGTTTGCTGTGCCGCATGATGCCCTAGGCTGCACTATACAGAAAGTGTGGTGATTTTTAAACAGTTCTCTGGGGAATTGGTATGGACCCAACAGAAATGATAAGAGCACTAATAACTAATTACTATAACACTAAAATTTGCACAGAACATTTTTCTACAAAAAGCATGTGAGGCAGGAAGTAGAAATATTTTTCTTCCAAGTTCAGAGATCTTGGATTAAGTATCCCTTCTCTAAGAGAGAGCATACTAGATTTGGAATTTTTATTTAACTATAATAACTTTTATTTATTTAAAAACATGAATCTGAGAAGGGGGCCTTAGGCTTCACCACCCAGCCAAAAAGAGTCATCACACAAAAAAGTTAAGAACTACCACCCTCTAGCACTTCATGGGTCCCACAGTTTAAGAAGAGGATCAGAGATTGAGATCTGGAGGGAGAGAACATAGTTTAAGGAGCACTGAAGGGGTGACCAGTGGAAAAAGTTCAAGAAGCCCTGTCCTAGCTTATAACATAAGCCCAAGGCTGACTTAAAAGGGCTTCCTACAAAGTATTCCAGGCCAGGGATCTAGTTATAAAATGAAAAGAATTCAATCATTCAACAAGCATTTATTAAGTTTTCACAAGAGTTGTAACTAATGATACTGATACGTAGCAATAAGCCAAATTAATCATTTTTGTGGAGTACTCAAGGAGACACATGAACTATACAGGACAAAGTCCTAGGACCCCACAAAATAGTACAGGGATTAACTGTGATATGGCTGCCAGGGATGGGGATGACGCTGGCTATTTGGTAGCTTCCTAATGAGTGATCCCTGCAAACTAGGAATTAAGATATATTGCTTCTCCCAGATGCTATGAGTACCCTCCAAACATTAGTGCCCCTAGGGCAAAGTCTAAATCACCCAACCATAGTTAGAGTTCTTTTTTTTTTTTTAATTTTAATTTATTTTCTTGGTTACATCATTCATTTCCACAAGGTTTTGAGTTACAAATTTTCTCCCCTTTTTGTCCCTACCCCCCAGCCCAGAACATTGATCCCACTGTAA
>JAQQSW010001316.1:0-19550 GCA_028646575.1 Pseudocheirus occidentalis
TTAAAAAAAAAGCCTAGTAATTGATTGAAATCATGATCAGAGATCTAGAGTTGGAATGAACCTTAGAAAATCACCCCATTTCACAGATGATGAAACTGAGGCCCAGAAAGGAGAAAGCACTTGCCTAAGGTCATACACATGGCAAGAAGCAGAGAGTAAGATTGGAACTCATGTCCTCTGACTCTAAACCCAGTGTTCTTTTCCTACCTGGGGCAGGGAGAGGTATAGACACATAACACAGAAATAAATAAAAGAGAAATTATGTACTAATCACTTAGCCTCTTGGTGCTTCAGTCTCCTGATCTATGAAATGGAGGTAATATTTGCAATGCCTTCCTTACAGTGTTTTTGGAAGAAAGCGTTCTGTAAGCCTCAAAGCCTAACACAAATGTTAGTTGTTATTAGAACACAGAATGTCCCATCTATATCAGCTCTCCCAGGCAAAAGTAGGGGAGAGGGACTTCCAGGAGAAGAGCAGAAACCCAGGAGAGGAAACCCATTTCTGACTCTGTGAGGCCACATGTGACCTGATACAGTTAACAGTAAGGGCTGGGCCTTTAGACTAATAATTTCAGATAGAGAGCTGGTGACCCATGTGATTTGAGGTTGACATTTCAGGCTGATAAACTCAAGTCTTATTAGAGCTATCAATACCTAGCCTGGGCAGGCACCACACCCCCAAAGGTAACTCACTCTTCAGGGCTAAGTGGAAAGCAGAGTGGGGAGGGGGCAGAAACATGGCCTCAGGTGGCTTTTTCTTTGCACCTGCTTCTTATGTCTCTGGTCATTTGGATAAAATAGAATCTGCTCTGCTGGGCATTAAAAGTTCTGCATAATTTGACCTAATTTATCTTTCTAGAGTAACTTCAGATTATTTCCCCTTCAAGAATTTAAGAGTCTAACTAAACTGATCTCTTGCTGTTTCTCCAATATCATAACAACAACATGTCATCTCTCATGTTCCTCATGCCTACAATGCCCTCCCTCCTCATTTCTGACTATTGGAACCCCTGGCTTAATTCAAAACTCTGCTCAAGTGCCCTGAAGTCTTTCCCAGAGCCGCCAGCTCCTAGTACCTCCCCCCTCACCCATCTGCTAATTCCCCTCCCCACCATGGAATGCAAAACCTTTTGAGGGCTGGATCTCATTTTTATTTCTGTATTTCCAGTGCTCAGCACATAGTGGGAGCTTCATTGATGCTTGGCGGTTGATTGATTGGTACCTTCAGTCATCTTAGGGCAGTCTCACTTGGATATTGTGAAGATTATGATTTACTGTGAGCTAGGGGTGGAGAACTTTGACTTTTGTACTTTGTGATTGAATTAAAGATTTTGTGATTGACTAAATGAATTTACTTTGTTTAAAACTATGTGACCACTTTTGTGAAAACTATGTAGCCATTTTAGTGATAAGTTGTTGAGTTGTGACAAAGTGAATGCTGTATTTTGTGACAAGTTGTAACATTGTGAATGCTATATCTTAATTTTCTGTGAATGTTTTGCTCTGTTTGTTATTTGTTATTGAATAAAAAGAGAGTTCACTATACTATGTAATCTGAACCTTGAAAGCTCCTCACAGCAGCAGTCCTCTGGAAAGCTGCTTGTGCTGGGTTTTACAGGGGGACAACCCAGAGAAACTGTCAGGAGTCAGGACATGGAGTATCTTGTCTGCTAGGAACAGCAAGGAGGCAAGTGTCAATGGATTGATGTGGAGTAGAGTAAGATGTAATATAGAAATGGCAGCTAGATGGTACAGTGGCTAGAACACCAGCCCTGGAGTCAGGAGGATCTAAATTCAAATTTAGTCTCAGACATTTACTAGCTGTATGACCTTAGGCAATTAACTTAAGCCAGATTGCCTCCACTTTCCCCTCAAAAAAGGTAGGAAAGGGTGAGGTTACATATAGAGCTTTAAAAGCCAATCATGGTTTTATATTTGGTCATGGAAGGTGACATGGCCAGAACTTTACTTTGAGAAGGGCAATATAGCAACTGAATGGAATATGGATTGGAGTGGGAAGAGACCTGAGGCAGGCAGATTCACCAGTGGGCTATTGCAATAGTCCAATTGTCCTTGGGGTGATGAGGCCCCGCCATGGAGGGGTGGCAGTTTCAGAGGAGAGAAGGGGGCATAGTGGAGAAATGTTGCACAAGATGTTCTGAAGGGGGAATTGACAGGCCTTGGCAACAGATTGGATGTGTATAGAGAAACAGAGAGACAGACACCGACAGAGACACAGAGAGAGAAGAGAGACTGAGACAAAGAGGAATGATACCTACACTGACTGGGAAGATGGCGATGTCCTCAACAGTAATAAGAAACCTTGGAAGAGGAGAGGGCTTGAGAAAAATGAAGAGTTCAGTCCATAGATTCAGAACTAGAAGAGACCTTAGAGGCTCTGGTCCAATTCATCTCATTTTACAGATGTGGGAGTGAGGCCCTAAAAACTGAAGTGACTTACCCATGATCACACACACACTCACACACACTCACACACACACTAAGTGGCAGAAGCAGAAGCTGGTTGTGAATCTTCAAACCTAGCATTCTTGCCACTGTACCACTGTTGCCCAGTTGAGGGAAGCCACTAGCCACAGGACACCACACCTGCTATATAAACCCTCAGAGGCCATTAAAAGCCTAATAAGCTTTTCCAACAGGCACAGAGTTTGACCTCAGTTATCAGGCAATGAATCAGCAAGTAAAGGGTGTGTTGGGGGGAATCACGGCCTCAAGGAGTGGGGCACATGACGAGTACTCAGTCCAGGCCAAGGGAGCAGCACCTGTAGGTTACACATTAGCTTTTATCACTGAGAAGGGAGCAAGGCAAGCAAGAAACAACATCAACAAGGATGTGGTCATAGAAGAAGGTGAAAGTACTGGTGGAGGGGGCACATGACACATTCTAAAGCACATGTGGGACCAAGCCATTCCCCAGCTGAAGAAACCCCAGTGACTTCCCGTTGCCCAGAGACCAAAAGACAAATTCCTATCCATGGCTTAGGCTAGAAGCCCTCTGCAATCTCTCTTGAGGCTGTCTTTCCAGACTGATTTCACTCTATTCCCCTTCACACACCATAAGAACTAGCCCGTCCAGATTACTTTGCTCTACCTTACACAACATGCCGTCTCCTAGTCCTGGCCTAGACCCACTCTCCCTTCTCTTTTTCACCTCTTGGAGGTGAAAATGCCTCCAAGTAGAGTGCCTAGCTCCCTTCAGTGGTTCAGCTCAAGAGTCCCCTCCTCCAGGAGGCCTTTTCACACCTCCCTTCCCCTTGTAATTACTTTGTATTGCTGTGTTGACTTATCCCCATTATATTGACTTTTCCCTTTATGTATACATTGTATTTACTTTTCCCTTTGTGTATATATTGTATTGACTTTTCCCTTGTGTATACATTGTACCGACTTATCCCTTTGTGTATATATTGTATTGATATCGCCTTGTGTATATATTGTATTGACTTTTCCCTTTGTGTATACATTGTATTGACTTTTCCCTTTGTGTATATATTGTATTGACTTTTCCCTTTGTGTATACATTGTATTTACTTTTCCCTTTGTGTATATATTGTATTGACTTTTCCCTTTGTGTATACATTGTATTGATTTGTCCCTTTGTGTATACATTGTATTGACTTTTCCCTTTGTATATAGGTTATGTTGAGTTTTCCCTTTGTATATAGGTTATGTTGACTTTTCCCTTTGTGTATACATTGTATTGACTTTTCCCTTTGTGTATACATTGTATTGGCTTTTCCCTTTGTATATAGGTTATGTTGACTTTTCCCTTTGTGTTTAGGTTGTGTTGACTTTTCCCTTTGTATATAGGTTGTGTTGTTGACTTTTCCCTTTGTCATTACAAAGGGAATGTATATGGGTTGTGTTGACTTTTCCCTTTGTGTATACATTGTGTTGACTTTTCCTTTTGTGTATATGTTGTATTGACTTTTCCCTTTGTGTATAGGTTGTGTTGACTTTTCCCTTTGTCATTACAAAGGGAATGTATATGGGTTGTGTTGACTTTTCTCTTTGTGTGTACATTGTGTTGACTTTTCCCTTTGTGTGTACATTGTATTGACTTATTGGTGTACTCATCCATTTCCCCCAAATAATGGAAGCACCTGGAGTACATGGACAGTTTGGGGGCTTTTTGTCTTTCCATCACCAGTAGCCAGACAGCCCTGGATTGAATTGAATTCCTTTCCTTGACTTGTGTTCAGGAATGGGGAAGAGATCCACTCCCCTAAATGTTTTTTTAATTATTAAAGATTTTAAATTGGGTCGCAAGGCTGTTTTCATAACAAGCTTAGTAATCTCTCCATATCTTTGCCCAGGTGTCCTCCCCATCCCACCTCAGTGACTGGCATGTTCTCCCTCCTCACAGCTGCCTCATTTCTTTCCTTCAAAGTACACTTTGAGCACCACCTTCTCCATGAAGGCTTTCCTCATAGAAATGGTCATTGACCCAGAGCTGGAAGGAGACCTATCTCTTCACTTTTCAGATGAAGAAAGGAAGGCCCAGAAGGTTAAATTACTCATTCAAAGTCATACAAGGAATAAGCAGCAGGGGCAGGATTTGAATCCAGGTCCTCTGACTTCAGAGCCAGTGCTCTTTCCATGGTACCATGCTGCCATTAGCTTCCAGGTCAACTTTATAGGCAGTCGGGCAGTGCAATGCTTGGAGCACCGGACCTGGAGTCAGGAACATTTAAGTTCAAATTCAGTCTCAGAAATTTCTTAGCTATATGATTCTGGACAAGTCATGTAATCTGTCTGCCTCTGTTTCCTCAAATGTAAATTAGTGATGACAAGGGCACCTACATCCCCAGGTTGTTGTGAGGACAAAATGAAGTTTGTAAATATACACTTGTTCCTTTCTCCCTCCCTTTCATAGGATAATAATTGTAGAGCTGAAAGAGTCACAGAGTCCAACCATATTATTTTATAGATGAGGAAACTGAAGCCAGTGTGTTGTTAATGTATTTTTGCTTAATTGGAAGATCTTTCCCATCCATTAGTAGGCCCATGTGACCTGCTTGAGTCACATGGAAGCCTTAGTCATATGAGTCTGTGGTGGGAGGAGTTTGCTGAGTGGGTGGAGCAGGAAGGGTGAAGCAGAGGCCAGAGGAAGTTGGTCAGAGTAGTTAGAGCTGAGGGAAAGAGAGGAAGCATGCAGTGAGTTGTGAGTGTTTGTGGGAAGGCCCTAGCAGGGTTAAGGCTTGGGGATGGCAGTGCCATCTGCATTGTTATTGTGTATAGATTTCTTTGTTGTTATAATGGATTTGGCTTCCTGGTGTTTGAATAAATGCTTTGGTTCTGTCTTCCATGTGGAGACTCTGTTATATTTTGTGATTCATAATTACTCCAGCATATTCATAGTTGCCGTAGGTACTATGAATATCCATATTGCATTGGTGCTACAGCCAGAGACAGGATAAGTGACTTCCAGCTAGGAAGTTGTCTGAGACAGAATTTGAATGCAGTTCTTCCTCCAAGTATAGGGCTCTATCCATTGAAACACTTTGTCAGACTCTTCTTTGCCCCTATCACACTATGCTTATCACATTTATATATGTGTATGCATGTGTGTTCTAACTCCTTCCCCATTCCCGACTCCCCTAAGCCCCTTGAGGGTGAGAAGTGCGGTGCTTTTCATTTTTGCCTCCGTAGTGCTTAGTAGCAGTAATGGCTGTGCTTTTAAAGTTTGAAAAACACTTTCTCATGTTATCTTACTAGAGCATCACGTGCTTTGTGTATTACATCCATTTTACATAGGAGAAAACAGATTTGGGGAAATTAAGTGACTTGCCCTGGTTTGGATAGTACTTGCTTTTGCATTTGTATTTGTATCTTCAGCGATTAGCACAGCTTGGCTGGTGGTAAATTATTAATAAATGCTTTTTCTTTCATTCATTCATTCATTCACTCATTCACTCATTCACTCATTCATTCATTCATTCACTCATTAATTCATTCAATCTCACTTCTCCCAAGTTCTGCTAAGAGTACAACTATCAGTCATTTTCCCAGGTTTGTTGTGAATTGAATGTTGACATCAAGCCAGAATCCTTAGAAGTCAAGGTTAATATGACTATCCTCCAGGCCATTTAGCATCCTCTAATTATCCCTTTAACAAGCTTTTGAATTACTGAATAGCTAGCATTATTTTATATTTATGTATTATTTATACATAAATTTAATATGTGCATATTTATATAGACATGTTAATTATGTAAAACATATAAATGTAATTCGCTATTTTAAAATGTTATCTCTTTATATATTATATACACTACTACTATATTATTTATATGTCACTTTAAAGTTTGAAAAGCACTTCTGAAATAGCCCGTGCAGTGAGTACAGTGCAGGGCCTGAAGTCAGGAAGACCTGAGTCTTCCTGCCAAGGTAAGTGAACTTATCCACAGTATTAAAAAGTTCTCCATTTGCTGTAACTGATGCAGAAATTTTTGTACCTTTTTTTTTGTGTTTCCACTGCAGAGTGGTATCAGCAGTAAACATGCCAGGGTTGGGTAAGCAATTTTTAGGATGCTTTTCCTAGCCCCTTCCACACACCCCTTCCACATTCCTTCAAAAAGGCTGCTCAGACACCCAGGGGGCTGGTAACATATCTTTTGATTTGTTCATAAACTGGATTTAAGTGAGTCAGAGTTGCACGAAGTTGTTGGCCTCACTCTCTCCTCCAGAGTCATCACAGTCCAGTGTCAAGAGAGAATCAAGACAATTGGGGATGGCTGGAGATGCATTGGATGACCTTGGTGTCTTCAAGCCCTAAGCACTGCTCAGAGCCTGCTTGAGTCATCATCATGGCCTTTGGAACAAATTGGGGAATGGCTGAACAAGCTGTGGTGTATTGATTGTGATGGATGGAATACTACTGTGCTGTAAGAAATGGTGAGCTGGTTGGTTTTAGAAAAACATGGAAAGACTTGAATGAAATAGTGCAGAGTAAGATGAACAGAATCAAGATAATGTTGTCTACAGTAACAGCATAACTGTGAATGACCAAGCTATTCTGAGTAGTATGAATATTCCAATCAGTTTCAAAGGACTTATGAAGGAAAATGCCATCCACCTCCAGAGAAAGCTGATATTTGGAAGTTTGTGTTGCCTGACTCCACGTATTTATCTATACAAAATGCTGGCCATCTCTAATGTGGGGTTGGGAGGGAGGGAGGGAGGGAGACAACTCAGGACTCAAAATACAACAAAAAGAAAAAGAAATAGGGAAATTGGGGCAGGTTTTAGGTGATGGGAGGTTGTGGGAAGTCTCCAGAAGCATTTACATGTACGGTCAGATAGTCAATAAACGTTTAGTAAGCACTTACTGTGTACTGGGCCCTTTGGATCCTTGGGGATCAAAAGAAAAGGAAAAGATAAAACTTGTCCCAAGGAACTCATAGTCTAATGGGGGAGAGAAGTAAACACAAATGTATAAACAAGCACCATGCTAAGCAGTGGAGATAAAAACTTCTGAAGGATTTCACAGCCTGATGAGGGAAACAAACTGTCTGTCTGTCTGTCTGTCTGTCTATCTTTCTATGCAAGATAAATTAGGTATTAGTCTTGGGAGAAGACAACAGAATGGGATAAGGAAAGATTTCTTGTAGGAGGCAGAATTTGAGCTGGGACCTGAAAGGAAGCCAGGAAAGCCAGAAAGTGGAGATGAGGATGGGGAAAAGAATGATTTTAGTTTGGTACATTTGGGGATTTTGAGGTGAAAGGAGGAAAAGACAACAACCAAGTGACTGGGTTAGAATCCTAGCTTTGAATATTTCCTACCTCTGTGACCTTGGGCAAGTTCCATAACCTCTCTGCACTTTAATTTCCTCATCTGGAAAATGAAAGGGTGGATCAAATTTTTTTGATGGGGGAAGGGGAGGCAATTGGGGTTAAGTGACTTGCCCAGGGTCACACAGCTAGTAAGTATCCAAAGGTGGATTTGAACTCAGGTCCTCCTGACTCAGGGCCAGTGGTCTATCCACTAAGCCACCTAGCACCCCCGAATTGTACAACCTTTAAAGTTGTTCCCAGTTCTAAATCTATGAAAATTTCAAGGAGGTATCAGACTTTTGAATAAGTAAATTTATTCATTGAATAAGTAAATAAGATAAATAATAAGCACTTACATAGCGCCTATTGTATACCAGGCATTGTGCTAAGCTCCTTTATAAATGTTATCCCATTTGAATAAATTGCATTATTAACTGCTTACTAAGTGCCAGCTACTATGCCAAGAGCTGCAGTACAGAGACAAATTAGAAAGTCCTTGACCTCAGGGAACTTCTTGTCTCCTCGTTTCTCACCTGGCTATGCTACTTTGGAACTTCACTGACAGATTTCTCCACCAGGCCCCAGGAGGCTGATTACTGGGCTAACCTCATCCTCCAGTAAGATCTCATCCGACTTGGTACTTCACCTCATTACCACCCTCTGGCTCTCAGACCACAGAAAGGGACCATGAACTCCAAACCTCTATTTAAAGAGAGACCTCAATTCAGATATCTCACTTCATACCTAGTTTAGAGACTTCCTGACTTACTTTGGCAAGTAATTAGGTGGCTCAGGAAGATTCATCTTCATGAATTCAAATCCAGTCTCAGACTCTTCCTAGCTGTGTGACCCTGGGCAAGTCACTTTACCCTGTTTGCCTCAGTTTCCTCATCTGGAAAATGAGCTGGAGAAGGAAATGGCAAACCGCTCCAGTATCTCTGCCAAGAAAACCCCAAATGGGGTCACAAGAAGAGAAAAAGTCAGACAGGACAACAATTAACTTACTTCTCCAAGTCCTGGTGTTCTTTCATTAGTGTGTAAACTCCCTGAGGGCAAAGACTGTCTTCTCATGTTTGTGAATCTCCAGTGTTAAGGCACAGGGTTAAGGCTCAGTGTAGGTGCGTAATAAATATTTATTGAGTGTGGTTGCTAGGAAAAATCAATCAATGAACAAAGCACAAGACACAAGCATCCCCTTCCTTGTGACAAGTGACTAGTCACACGAATCTTACTATACAGGTACATCTGCTAGGGCTGGAGGGACAAAGAATGGAATGATCCCTACTTGCAGGAGGCTCACATTTCAACTGAACATCATCAAAATAAGTACAAAATAGATACAAGGGAGAGTCAAAGCAGTTTCCAGGACAAAGGGAACTAGTAACAGGGAGCATATGGGAAGACTTCACTTGAATTAAACTTGGCAGAAGGTTAGAAATCACTTTTTAATATTTTCATCTTCTACAGTAGACCAAAAAGCAAAATCCATTGTGAAATGAACATGATCGTATTGTCAGAGGAAACAGAGAAAAAAAAAAGTACATTCCATACATGTGAACTGACGTGCAGACAGGAGTTGTGGCATGTCCCACACAGGGAAAGGGGCGGGGAGGCAACTGAACAACAGTTGAAGAGCTGACTGATAAGCGTTAAGTGAGGTGGGGATAGAAAGTCATATTGCTGGGGTAAAGAAGAGCACACGATCATATATCTGGAACCACTTAATCCAACCACTTTATTTTACAGGTTTGGATACTGAGGCAAGAAGTTATGTGTCCTATTTAAGGTTAACTATCTAAGAGGCAGGAGCCAGGTTCTAATCCAGTCCCAGGAGACTCCAAATTCAGCCTCCTTTCCACTGAAAATTTCTCCCTCTCACCTTTGGAAGCCAAAAGGCACAGAGGGATAGGACAATTAAAGACAGAGACTGAGGCTGAGGCTGAGCTCCTGCATCCCTCCCGGGCTCCAAACAGAATAGGTTGCCAGGCTCCATACTCACCCCTGGATCCGCAGCATTGCTGGAAACTTTGCTGGTACACATGCTGGGTCTTGCTGGAGTTCCAAGTAGAGCAGGGAGAAAAGACTGGGACCAGGAGGGATGGCTCAGAAATCCTTAGCTGTGGGGGCTAGCCTTGTGAAGGAACAGCAGGGACTGCACCAACCTTGGTCCCACCTTCTTTATCTTCCTGGAATCTTTAGAGGTGAGAGGGAAAGGGAAGGAAATGCTCCCTTCCCTCTTGGCAAAGGCAAAACTTGGACTCCTAGGGCTGTACTTTTCCTAGTATTTATAGTTCTGGTTTTCAGAGCTGCCTTTGCTGGTGAGCTGAACCCCAGCTAGTCAGTGAGTCAGCACACATCTGGCTTAAGAGCAGCCTTTTGACTGGGAGGCAAGGAACCAAGAGGAGAGACACCTAAAATTGGGGGTGGGGTCGGGGTCCTAGCCCAGTTCTGACAAAGATTTTTGGAAGGAATGATGGCTATTCTTTTGTTCTCATCATGTAAATGAGATGTGTTTCAAATTAAGACACTCTCTTTTAGCCCCAAGTATTTAACAGATACTTAGCAAGTACTAAGGTATTTAACTAGGTACTTTGGCAACAAAAAGGCAGAAACACAGTCCCTGCCCCTTAGGAGCTTACACTCTATGGGGGAGGAGAGAAATTGGGGAACACAATACACAATACACAACTGATTGGTTTAAGACTGGAAAAAGATCATGACAAGGCTATATATTATTTAAAATTTAATTATTGTTAATAATTTATTATTTTAATTATTAATTTGATTATTTAACTTATATGCAGAATACATCACAGGAAAGGCCAGGTTGGATGAATCTGTTATTAGGTTGCTGATAGAAATATCAATAATCTCAGATATACAGAGGATACTCCTCTATAGTAGAAAAGGAAGAAGCTGAAAGAAGAAAGGGTAAAAG
The DNA here is from genome assembly GCA_028646575.1 of Pseudocheirus occidentalis. Taxonomy (NCBI): domain Eukaryota; kingdom Metazoa; phylum Chordata; class Mammalia; order Diprotodontia; family Pseudocheiridae; genus Pseudocheirus; species Pseudocheirus occidentalis. The sequence continues at coordinate 10,736 of JAQQSW010001316.1, forward strand.
CCAGATTGAAGTTTAACATTAAAAAAATTAAGATCTTGGGAACTTGGTCCCTTCAGTTCTTGGCAAAAAGTGGGAGAAGAAATAGAAATGTTGAGGTTTGGGGTTAGGGCTGGAGACCCCAAAATACCGACACACTGGGTTCTGCCAAACGAATTTGACTCAAACCTTCTCTCAGTCAAAGTAAAACAAAGTTTATTCAAGATTTTCCATGATGGGTAGACTCTTAAAGAGCCTAAGTATTTGTGATGCTTGTATTGACATGTGGACCAGAACAATCTGACAGAAACAGAATCTGGACTTGGTTGAATTTCAGCGCCTTAATAGAGGCAAGATGGATCTTATATACAGAAAAACTGTGGGAGGGATCTAAAGGAGGGATTTGGGGAGGATCTTGAAGAAGAATCTACCCCCAGAGGATCTCAATGGGACTGAGATAGACTCCGGGAACCCAGAGAAGGGATTTTGATGGGATTAAGAGTGGGAAATAACCAAAGGTAACAGGCAATGGTGGGGTTAGACTAGTTTAAGGGTTACAGATTTGGTCATAGATATTTTGATAGGATCTAGGGTGGGAGGTAGCTGAAGGCTACTTGGAGATAACAGACAATGGAGGGCTAGGCTAGGTTAAGAGTAACAGAGATTCGATGATAGTGATAGTGGAAGTCTTATGGCCTCAGGCAAGCCCAAATCCAGTGGGAAGATTCAAAGAGTTCAAGGGGATTCCCAGAACCTGTACCCCACCATTAGCAGTGTCAGGTTTTAAATTCTTGGACTCAAAATCACTGCAGACAATGACTACAGCCATGAAATTAAAAGGCACTTGCTCACTGGAAGGAAAACTATGGCAAATCTGGACAGCGTACTAAAAAGCAGAGACATCATGTTTCTGACAAAGGTTATATTTTGGTTATATGGTAACCAAAGCTGTGATTTTTCCAGGAGCAACATACAGCTGTGAGAGTTGGACTATATAAGGTATTTAGCTTCAGTGTTGGGTCTAAGAAAAAAATACAGAATTAGTTTGTATGTGTTCATTTTTTTCAAAGTGGCATGCATGTGTCCACGTATGGGAGCTGTAGTTTGGAACTGAGGGTTAGGGTGCACAGTTTACATACTTTTCCAAACAGGAGCTGATACCACTCTCTTTTCACCCCACAGAGAAAATACCCGACCACCCCCACCTTTAGCAGACCACTTGGGCAATCTAGACAAAAGAATGTTTCCACCAGAAATTGAGTAGAACACTAGGTTTTTCTAGATTAAATTACTTGTCAGTTTGGGAGAGTCGATGAAACCTCTTTATCTATAATGTCCTTCTGAAGAAAAACTGAACTTTAAGTCCAGACTTTGGAAGAAGGGGTGGGGGAAATTCTGAATCTCCAAGATATCGGCTATTAATAATCATTTTTCACAAAGATAAGCCGAGTGCTGCAGAATCCTTCAAATTGTGGTGCTGAAGACTTTTGAGAGTCCCTTGGATATCAAGAAGGTCAAATCAGTTAATACTTAAAGAAATTATTTCAGGCTATTCACTGAAAGGCCAAATACCAAAGCTGAAGTTGAAATACTTTAGCCACATAATGAGAAGAAAGGACTCATTGGAAAAGACCTTGATGTTGGGGGAAGATTGAAGGTAAAAGGAATGGGGGACAGCAGAGAATGAAATGGGATAACGGCATGGAAACAATGAAAATGAACTTGGACTTCAAGAGCTAATGGAGGATGGAAGGGCTTGGTGCTATAGTGTTGGGTTCAGGGATGATCTTGATAGGAGTGGCCAGTAGAAGGCTGGAGCGACAAGAGTTGGGGGAACTTAGAGAATGGGATTTTGATAGGATCAAGGGCAGGAAGCAGATCATTCAAGGAGTAAGGAGATTTGGGTTTAGTGATAATGAAAGGCTTATGGACTCTAGCCAGGGCCAGAGCAAGTGAGAAGATTCAAGGAGAAGATATAATGGCCAGGAAACAGTTAAGTGATACTTTATGAAATTAGAAACCAGCCAAGTAAAACTTGATGAACTCGAGATAAAAGTCAATGGACTGGCCTGGGAACCAGCCTGGGGTAATTTGTCTTTTTCTTCATTTTTCTTCTCCTTCATGCCCTGTGCCCTTCCATTTATCCATCACCCCCCTGCCTGCAGATGTAATCACAAACCCCCCTTGCCTTAGTAATAGATTGCTTACACCTGCATAATAATCAGCTTAGTGACAAATTATGTTAGTTAGCAAAACAATGAAGCTGTGCTGTATATAAGATTCTGCACTCCTGAGCTATAGGGCTACTCTCTCCTTTCAGATTGACACAAGACATCCCCAGCTGGTAAATTAAAGCTCCTAAAACTTTTTATTCGGACTCTGTGGTCACTCTGTTAAGTCTTGTCATTTCAAATTCAAGGGGGTTCCCAGAGCCAGTACCCCATCACCATGGTTCACAGCGTCAAGAAGAGTCAGACAAAACATGATAATAAATCAAATCTTGAATTTGCCCCAGAGTAAAGGTACACACTGAAAATTTAGCAATGAGCTTAAGTTGATATAAATTGGTTCCAACACAAACCTGGACAGGACTCTTGAAAACAGTGGTTCTCAACCTTCTTAAAGCCAAGACCTTTTAATGCTAGTATATGGGAGTGTCTGCATGTGGGCAGGCCTGCCTGGAGATGGATAGAGGAGCGGTATCTTGATTCCTAAGAGCATTGGAAATATGTTTTCCAATGGTCTTAGGCGACCCCTGTGAAAGGATCATTTGACCCCCAAAGGCGTTATGACCCACAGGTTGAGAACCACTGCTTTAAAAAATACTGGTGGAGTGGAGAAGGTACATTGGAGTCTTTGAATTCCACCTCTGACACTTATGTTGTGTGACCCTGAGTAAGTCACTTCATCCTGTTTGCCTCAGTTTCCTCATCTGTAAAATGAGCTAGAGAAGGAAATGGCTAATCACTCCAGTATCTTTGTCAAGAAAACTCCAAAAGAGTCAGACACGACTGAACAACAATGATAACCAAATAAAGGGGCCAGCTAACATAGTCTTTAACGTTCCTTCCAGTTCTTAAAACTATGATCTATGAACAACACCAAAGGGAAGGTTTTGTGTCATACAGGTCATACACATATTGTGAGCCTCTAGAGGGATAAAAAGATTCTTCAAATTAAACTATATCTTCCATTCTAACTCTAAGTTCTTTACTGTTTGCAAACACTTTACACATATCATGACTTGATCCTTTGGAGGGAGGTGACATTTCCCCCATTTTGCATGTCAGGACACTGAGGCAGACAAAAGTCAAAGGACTTGGCCAGGGTCACACAGCTAGTGGGTATCTGAGGCTGGATTTGAACTCTGTTCTTCCAGACTCTAGGCTCCACTGCACAATCTAGTTGCCCAATGATTCAGAACCAACTGGAATAGATCATAGAGACAATCTAAGTCCAATCACCACTATAATGCAGAAACTGGAGCCCAGAGAAGGGGATGAATTAGTCCTCAGTCCTCTCACCAATGATTAAAAACTTAAATCTGATCAGCCTTTTAGATGCTACTTGTGTTCCCGGTCTCTGTAAAATGGAGTCAATCGCCCCTAAATAGAAATTTGGCCATATCTGGAGTAAGCTAAGACCTCAGCTGGGCAATTCTGAAAGGGAAAGTAAAGGACAGGAACCAGATGAAGCTGTTGTGGGTAGTGGATAGAGCTCTGGCATCAGGAAGACCTGGGTTCAAATCCTCCCTTCCCAGGGACAAATCACTTCTCTGAACCTCAGTCTCTTCTTCTGTAAAATGTGGGGGGTCAGACTTGTTGACCTCTGGGATCTGCTCCAGATCTTCTAAATCTATGAAATGAAATGAAGCTGTGGGAGTCTCTAGTCCTGTCAATTCCGCCTTCCCCCAACATCTCTTGAATCCTCTTCCCTCTCTTCTGACATTGCCAGGGCTTGGCACAGGGCTTCATCTCCTCCATAGGTGCCTGGATTATCACAATAGCTGCTGGTAGGTGGGCTTGCTTCAAGTCTCTCTCCACTCCAATCCACCCTCTCTTTAGCTACCAAATTGATCTTTCTAAAGTGAGAGTCACTCCCCTACTTAGTTCCCTGGTGGCTCCTTATTACCTTCAGATTTAACTGTGTCAATCAATAAGCATTTATTAAGTACTTACTAAGTATCAAATAGGACAGCTAGATGGTGCAGTGGATAGAACACTGGGCTTGAAATCAGGAAGATTCATCCTCATGAGTTCAAATACAGCCACAATTACTTGTAGTCAATAAATGGGTGGGAAAAGGAGAACTGGTACTGGGGTATAATCTCAAAAATGACACAGTATCTATCTGTTTGAATCTGTTTAAATCCAAGGCAAACTGTTCTGCTTCAACCACTGATGTGAAAGAAACCAAAGCTGTTCAGTGCTATGAAGACCTGCACGACCTTCTAGAACAGCAGTTCTCAACCTGTGGGTTATGTTCAATTTGTAACAATGAAAATACATCCTGCATATCAGATATTTACATTACAATTCATAACAGTAGCAAAATTACAGTTATGAGGTAGCAACAAAAATAAATTTTATGGTTGGAGGTCACCACAACATGAGGAACTGTATTAAAGGGTCACAGCATTAGGAAGGTTGAGAACCACTGGTCTAGAAGTAACAACAACAACAAAAATGTCACATTCATCCTAGGAGATTGGAATGCTAAAGAATGAAATTGAAATACAATGGGAATAAAAGGCAAATTTGACTTTGAAGTATAACATGAAGTAGGGAAGACACCAATAGAGTTTTGTCAGGATAACTCTCTGGTCACAATAAACACTCTTTTTTAATAACCCAAAAGGTGACTCTACACATGGACATCACCAGATGGGCAATACAAAAATCAGATTGCAGCCAAAAGTAGTTAAAACAAGACCTGGAACTGACTATAGCTCAGACCACGAACTTTCATTGCAAAATTCAGTCTTAAAGTGAAGAAAGTAGGGAAAACCGTTAGACCACATAGGTGTTATATAAATAACATCCCTTAGGAATATGAAGTAGAAGTGAGAAATAGATTTAAGAGATTAGATCTGGTAGATAGAGTGCCTGAAGAACTACAGACAGAGGTTTACAATATTGTACAGGAGGTAGCAACAAAAAGCATATCAAAAACAGAAGAGCAAGAAAGCAAAATGGTCTGATAAGGTTTTGCAAATAGTTGGGGAAAGAAGGAAAGGTAAAGAGAAATGAGAAAAGGAAAGATATACCCAATGGAATACAGAATTGCAGAGAATAGCAAGGAAAGATAAGGTTTTCTTAAATGAACAATGTAAAAAAAATAGAAGAAAACAATAAAATGGGGAAAGACAAGAGAATGAGAGATATCCAGCAATACAATGATCCAAGACAACTCTGAAGGACTTATGAAAAATGTTATCCATCCCCAGAGAAAGAACTGCTGGTGTCTGAATACAGATTGAAGCATACTTTTTTAAACTTTATTTTTCTTGTTTTTTTTCTCATCTATATTTTCTTTCATAACATGACTAATATGAATATATTTTGCATGACCACACATGTATAAACTACATGGAATTGCTTGCTTTCTCAATGTGGGGAGGAAAGGGAGGAAGGGAGAGAATTTGGAAATCAAAGTTTTAAAAACAAATGTTAAAAATTGTTTTTACATGTAAATAAAATATTAAATAAAAGAAAAAATTAGAGATATCAAGGGAAAATTTCATGCAAAAATAGGCATAAAAAGGGCAAAAATGGTATAACTCTACGGGAAGAAATTAGAAGAGGTGGCAAGAAAACACAGATGAACTATATGAGAAAGATCTTAACATCACTGATAACCATGATGGTGTGGTTACTGATCTAGAAAAATCCTAGAGAATAAAGTTAAGCGGGCTAGTGGAGGTGAAAGAATTCCAGATGAGCTATTTAAAACCTAAAAGGTGATGCTGTTCATGTGCTGCACTCAGTATGCTAGCAAATGTGGAAAACTCCACAATGGCCACTGAATTGGAAAAAATCAGTTTACGCCTCAATCCTAAAGAAGGGCAATGCCAAGAAATGTTCAAATTACCGAACAATTGTGCTCATTTCACAGGCCAACAAGGTTATACTTAAGATTCTGAAAGCTAGACTTCAGCAAGATGTGAACCAAGATTTACCAGAAGAACAGGCTGATTTTCAAAGAGGCAGAGGAATTAGAGACCAAATTGCCAGCATTTGCTGGATTATGGAGAAAGCAAGAGAGTTCCAGGAAAACATCTACTTATGCTTCATTGACTACACCAAAGTCTTTAATTGTGGGAATCACAACAAAATGCACCAAGTCCCCAAAGAGATAAGAGTACCAGATTATCTTGCTTGTCTCCTGAGGAACCTGTGTGCAAGCCAAGAAGGAACAGTTAGGACCAAACATGGAACAACTGTTTGGAAAAGGGACATGACAAGGCTGTATGTTGTCTACTTCTTTATTTAACTTACATGCAGAGTTAATCATGGGAAATGTCAGGTTGGATGAATCCAAAGTCAGAATTAAAGTTGCCAGGAGCAAAAGCAATAAAAACTAAGATCTTGGCACCTGCTCCTGACAAATAGAAGGAGAGGAGATGGAAGAAGTGTCAGATTTTACGTTCTTGGGCTCAGAGATCACTGCAGATGGCGACTACAACCATGAAATTAAACAATGCTTGCTCCTTGAAAGGAAAACTATGGCAAATCTGAACAGCATACTAAAAAGCAAAGACATCATCTTGTTAACAAAGGTCCATGGTTTTTCCAGTAGCAAAATATGGCTGAGAGTTGGACTATATGGAAAGCTGAGCATCACTAAAGAATCAGCTCTTTTGAATTCTGGTGCTAAAGAAGACTTTTGAGAGATCTTTGGACAGCAAGGAGATGAAATCAGTCAATATTTAAAGAAATTAATTCAGACTATTCATTGAAAGGTCAAATATTTCAATATCTGAAAGCTGAAGCTTCAATACTTTGGTCACATAATGAGAAAACAAGACTCACTGGAAAAGATCCTGTTGTTGGGAAATATTGAAGGAAAAAGGAAAAGGGGGTAGGAGAGGATGAGATGGATGGATAGTGTCATGGAAACAGCAAACATGAACATGGAGAGACTTTGAGAGATAGTGGAGAATAGAAGGGCCAGGCATGCTATAGTCCGCAGGGTCAGGAAGAGTCAGGTAATGAATGAACAACAACAGGTGCCAGGTAGGTACAATCTAATGGGAGAGATGGTGTGCAGACAAATATGTACAAACTATTTACAGAGTAAATGGGAAATAAAGCACAAGCACTAGAATTCAGAGGGGGTGGGGAAGGCAGTAAAGGACGGGATTTTAGTTGGGACTTAAAGGAATGTCCTATTTAGTTTTTTCCCCCCCCTTTTTGGAGGGGAGAAGGCAGGGCAATTGGAGTTAAGTGAGTTGCCCAAGGTCACACAGCTAGTTTTTGTATTGTGTCTGAGGCTGGATTTGAACTCAGGTCTTCCTGAGTCCGGGGCTGATGTTCTATTCACTGAGCCACCTAGCCGCCCCTCATCCTATTTAGTTTTTAAAGTCCTTCATAACCAGACTCCTCCTAACTTTCCAGCCTCCTTCTGCCTCACTCCCCACCCTCCCACCATATTCTGCAATCCAGTGACCGTGGCCTCTTATTGTTCCTCAAGGAAGACACTCCAATCCCTGACTCAAAGCATTCCCGCTGTCTGTCCACTTGCCTGGAATATTCTTCTGCCTCATCTCCATCTTCCTTTTAGCCCCAGCTAACAACCCACCTTTCCCAGTCCTCCTTAATGCTGGCGCTGCCCCTCTGCAATTAACTGCAATTCACTCTTTGTGTCTCACAGTCTGTATGTTTTCTCCCCTATGTTAGACTGGGAGCTCCGGGAGAGTAGGGGCTGTAGTTGTCATAGTGTCTGGAACATCGCAGGCGCTTAATACATTCTCGTTGCATGACTAACACTAGCCCAGTGGCTTCCATGAAGATTTTGTTGCTGTCTCTGTATGCTTGGGCTTCATGAGAATTGGGCCAAAGGAACCTGTCACCCACGGGGGCAGTGAGTCAAGCCTCTCCCAGCTGCCCAGACCCCCTTTAGGTGGTACCATGGGGCTGGGTGGCTCAGTAGGTAGAGAGCTGGGCCTGGAATCAGGAAGACTTAAGTTCTGAGACATTTAATATCTGTGTCACTTAATCTATCTGCCTCAGTTTCCTCAACTTGAAAATAGGATCAAATGATATGATGTGATGTGATATAATATGTATCATATGTAATATAATATGTATCATATGTAATATAATATGACATATGGTGTGATTGTGATATGATATATGATTAATAGAATATATAATATAATGTAATATGATGTAATATAATATGACATGATATAATATGGCACAATATGACACAACATGACATGACATGGTATGATATATGATTAATAGAATATATAATATAATGTGATGTAATAAAATATGGCACGATATGACACATGACATGACATGACATGATATAACACGACATAACACAGCATAATACGGTGTAACACAACATAACATAACACAACATAACACAACACAACACAACATAACACAACACAACACAACACAACACAACACAACACAACATAACATAACATAATATAATATAATATAATATAATATAATATAATATAATATAATATAATATAATATAATATAATATAATATATAGTAAATACAAAGTAAGCACTTGGTGAATACTTCCTCCCTTTTATCAGAAACCTCTCTTCCATTCGGTTCAATAAACACTGAATTCATCACATCTGGTTGTGCCA